>JAQQZZ010113279.1:0-15198 GCA_030265115.1 Mopalia vespertina | reverse complement strand
GTGAAGTGTTTTGCTGTGTTTGAAAATTAATGTTCCTCCAGAGCTAATTAATTAAGCTAATTAAAGACCACCAAAAATGAAGCGTGAGCGTCCCTGTTAGTGGCGTGGTCGCTGTCCTGGTGGAAACCCTTGGCGTTTGGCTTGGGTGATGAGCTGTTGGGCGGCTTCCGTCGCACGGCGTTTCATGGCCCGTTTGACAGGAACACCCTGGACTACATCCTGTACGGCGTTCAGACCACTGTTCAACGTTGTTGTGATGATCGATGCTCACCGTCCGCAACAGAGGGGCGAAGTGGTCGAAACTCTATCATGTCGCAGTACAGGTACAACGTTTGAAGCCCGGTATCGAGTTCATCCGCTTGGTTGGGTACCCCTTGGCTCGGTATGGTGAAGAGGTAGTCGAACTCCATCCCCATCAACCACAGCAGTCGCGGACTTAAGTCAAACTGAACCTTCTTGTGGAACGTGATTTGAAACACCTGACGCTGTTCATCAAAGTCGAAGGTCAAGATGTCTTTGATGCCGTGCAGCGTGGAGAGATGTGTCTGTTTCAACAGCTTGTCGAAGGCCTTGACCAGCGCCTTGGATGATGGGTAGCAACCTGCAGGCAGCGTGAGTCGGCGCATAGGTTACTGGGATCGATATTGGAGCTGGGGGAGTTGGGTCGTGTAATGGGGATCGTATTGTTGGAGAACACCCCCATGGAACTGTTGCTGGGTAGGGTCACGTAAAACATCTTGTCCTCACAGGCCGTCCCACGTGACTGTGGTGGTAGGTCTAGGTGTCGGTCTTTTAATAGGGACTCCAATGGAGCGGTGAACGTCGCTGTCGACCCGTGGAGGGTCTCTGCGGGGTCTTCTCGCCGCGTGTTACCTGTGGGCTGTCTCGTTGAGGTGAATATGCCGTACCGCCGCGCGCGGGAGGGGGTGCCGCGGCCGCCCCGTCCCGTGGAAAGTCCCGCAGAGAGGCCCACGGGGTGATTGGGTGTACGAGGCGGTGTGTAGACCATGGGGGCGGGTGAGGTAACTGAAGGCTCTCTCACGGAAACCCCACCTAATGAAGATGACGTACCGATCGGGCTGGTGAGGTGAGGCGAGGGAGGTCCCACGACATTGGCGCGGTATTGTCGCCAAGACTAATCGGCTGAAGGCAGGATGCTCGGGGGTACACCACGTTCTGCTAGGGATCCAGTCTCTCAGGATATTCATCGGTTTGAACGTCCGGGCCAAGATCTCACGGCCTCGGGCTGCGCTGTGGCGTCGTTCTCGCAGGGTGTCGTTGATGAGATCCACCATGTTCATCTCCTGTAATGCACGAGCGTCGATGACCAAATCATCTGTCTCGTTCCATCCGGTGACAGGATGCGTCTTGATGCGTTGTAACAACGCGTGCGTTTTTTTTACGAAGACGGGTAGGCACACTACTCAACACCTCGTCTTCGACGCGCTATACACCGTCTTCAACGCGTTGTACACCGTCTCGGACATTGACGTCTCGAACACCGTCTCGGGCTGGTGATGTGGGTGCCTGGGTTGACGGAGAAGGGACGCCTAACGAGGCGGTTGGGGTCTCATCGGTGCTACTGGTGGTCGGGGTGGAGGTAGCCGTGGTGTCCATGGTGGTGCTGTTGAGCCCCAGAGGTGTTGAGACAGGGACCGACTCCACGGTCGTCCCACGGAGTCGATGGTGAAAGGTCACAAAACGCTTCAACGTCTGATGGCTCGATCGTCGTAATATTGCTTCCATCTCCTGATCGAGCGACCGTAACGCCTTGACGTGTTCTTAGTCAGCCAGCCTAGTCGATCCATACCTTGTCGATCACACGAGGTCTCTCCATCGAGGGTACTAGCCATCGTGCAGGGGTGGTGTGTTTAAATAGGTCTCAAAGCGGTTGCAGGAATCCAGTGGCCAACCCAACCACTTGACCCTATGGAAGGCCTTACCCTGGCGTTTGTCCGTCTTCAGTATTCCACCTGATAGTCATCCTCGGGTGTGGTGGTGACGTGTTGTAGTTCAGCCTCATAAAACGTACCGGCCAACACCGTTCAAATCTTCTAACGTATACACGACCGGGCGTCGAGGGTGACGTTGTTGTATGCGAAAGACTTTCGTACTCCTATTCGCTAAATAGGCCTTTTCAAACATGCCTTTGACTTTACTGATACGGACTTGATCCCCACTTGAAACCGAGCTCGCTTCAGGGTGTCGTGTTCGAGCCATACAAACGCTGGCGGACAACGTCTTGCTGCTCCACCGTGACCTGTGTCGGTGCTCGTCCAATACTGCGGTGATAAGCCTTGTTGTACCCACGCCACCAAGTTCTGTACGACATCGATGTAGCGTCGTGTATTGGTCCCTGTAAAATACTTTACATCCTTCCGTTGAACGTTCGATTAGACCGCTCGACCACCGAGGCTTTCGTTTCGTTCCAGGTGTGAAAATACAACACGTGACGTTGTTGTAAAAACTGTTGAAATCCTTTGAGAAACTCCGCCCCTTCGTCCGTTTGTAAATACAACGGTTAACGTCCCGTGGCAAAGATAGCCTTAAAGGCGTCGATCAGCTGAACCCCCGTTTTGGGTCCGAATCGGTACGACCCAAGCGTATTTGTAGAAGATGTCGATACAGGTGAGGACATAGCGGTAATCGTCGTTCTGTTTGGCCAAGCTTTGCAAATCCGCTTGCCATTGTCTATCGATACCGCCGACGATCACCTGATTCCGTCGAAAGTGCCGTCGGGCAGGTCGGTGTAGCGTATAGGTGGGTTGTCCTTTCAACCAAGCCACCACCTGAGCTTTCGACGCGTTGACGTTTCGATCACGTACCTCCTGCCGTAAGCCGTTCACACCGCTGTAGGCCACTGAGCTGTTGGGTTCGTAATACAACCGGCACAGCGTCTTATCGAGCGTCGTTGACTGGGTCGTTGACTGACTCGAGGCCTTGCTCGTTGCCTGGGTCTTTCGCCGCCCGCTCTTCAGTCTAACCATATGGATGGCATGGTCGTACTGCTTGTTGTTAACAGGAAACCCAACACCCGCGATGACACAGATACCCGAAGACACCGAGCACCGTTAGTGATGTCACCAGTCGCCTGATCGTGGGTCTTGACAAGTCGTCAAGCGTTGATAATACGGTGTGTTCGTAGTATTGACGTACAGCGTCAAGGTGTTGGGCTTGATCACACACGATTAAACGTCCTAAATTCACCCGACCATCGTCAAACATCGTCAAGACAACGGCTTTGTAGGCTCGTAAATCCAGCACTGAGGCTACCATATGCGCCCAATGAAGTTTACCATCCGTCATGACATCGCAAGCGTCGACTCCATACTGACCCCCCACACGTCAGACGGTCGCCTGATATACACCCGAGGTGTGTCGGTGAGTACACAGCGAGCGACGGTGCTGCTGGTGGTGACTAGTGGTCGTCGTATGCTTCGTCGTAGTGTTGAAGACGACGACTTGTAGGTTGCAACCGTAGCGTGGTCCGCTAGGGTTCGGGTGCTTGACGGGGTGGGTTCGCTGTCGTGACGTCCGATTGATCGGTCTGATCGATGCTCTAGATCGTCAGTGTTAGCTAAAAGACTAGACTGTCTGAAGGCAGGTCGATCAGACAGCCTAACGCAGACGGTAACAAACAGAACAAGTGGGAACGAGACCATTTTTTAAATTACTACTGAACATCGCGTCACAATGAAACAACATGAAGGTGACTGGTAGATGGGTAGGTCAGCCTTTCGAGCTACGGTTTTTTTTATTTAAAAAGTCCTCGTCAGTCATAGGAATGGGGGGTGAGGTCCGTCTGGGGAGGAACCAGGTCGGCTAGGTCGGTCTCTTCCTTCTCTAAACAGTGCGCACACACTTTTTCGAAGTCAGCAGCGTCTTGTTTGACCGCGAAGCGGTTTAGACAGACATCCACATTGGCAGGTGACGCCACCTATCGATCTCGAACGCGTCGCCAGAACAGGCGACACATACGACTGCTATCCACACGGTCTAGGGCTTCAGGTAGGAAGGGGACAAATCCCGGGGTTCTCATCAAGTCCAGGGTTAGACACGTATATTGGGTAGCCTCGGTAGTTGATCGCAGGCACCGCAATACTTTTTCTGCAGGGACGCGAACACAGGGGTGAGGTAGTCCTCGAAACACCGCATCCAGATGTCCTGTAAGCGATGCCGCACCGGGTGATCTAACGGACGCACGGACGGGGGTGGTTCCGACGTCTCGTCTCCGGTGGGTGGTGTGGCCGCTAAGAACCTACCCACGGCCTCAAGTGTGGCTGGGTTTGTTAGGGTCGTCCAACCTTCCTAGTTCAGGGTGATACCGAGACGTGATGGGTATTGACGATCGTCTTGTTTGTACACCATCCAATATTTGAAATGCACGTAAATATTTTTTTGGTGCACGGTTTGTGAGGCGTGGATACCGTTACATAACTCAGCGTCTCGTTGTATCTCTCTGGGGGCTCTCTGAGAATTCATCGACATCCCACTGGTTTCAACCGCTTTGATGTGCGAGCAGCACACACTCAGATCACCGAGTACACAACTGACGCAAACGACGACTGTGTCGTCATGGTGATAAATAATGTATAACGCATCATAATGCACTTTATAACATGACACTGAATTCATTCACTGATTCCAAGAGTTGGTGTGCGACTTGGAACGATGTATTACACATCATAATGCGAGTACAGATGGCGCTGCGCCATGTTGTATGTAAACAAGTGACGTCACTCAAACCCACCCTCGCAGTTTGTTAAAAAAACGCAACCTCCTTGAAGATTGATTCATATATGCGTAACGTGGATCAAAATATAGAATGTTGATTTGAACAGCAGATTGGATCCAAGATTTACCCCAAAAAATGTACATGCCACAAATTAAGAGAAACATTATAATCGAGTTCCCACATACGAAGACACTTGAGCATCTTAGCTACAAACTTGTAGGACAGGTCCTCAGCTGTACAAGAAGTGCAGAGTGGTTCAGGCGATCACACTGAGACCTCTATAATTTAGTACTGAATAACGTACATTTATTCTTTGTCAGTAATAAAATTTTATTACATAAATAGTAGGGAGGTATCAAAAACGATACCTCCCTACTATTTATGTAATTAACCATTAGTACCTGATAACGTTGAAGCCTTTCTTATTATGTAATAGCAAATGCGACCTGAGTTGTCCTTTCTATACTAGTCATGCTAAAGCTATTTCTACCGCTTTTCATAGGTTATATTTTCCCCCATAAGGTGTCAGTGGATTCTGACATTCAAACTGCACGAAACGAACGAAATCCCCCATTTATTGCGCAATGAGTCATATGGCACTATGAAAGTCCCCTGAAAGTCACAATGCCGTTGAGACTGGGTAACGGCTGGTTTCATACTTCTGCTTGATAAACTTCTGATGTTACTCGTTATTTGTTGAATCTCATATATTCTTACAGGAGTCATTTATGGTTGTCTCAGTCTTGTACCGTATTACGAACTATCTATGTTCTGTGGAACTAATCGCAGTTGACAGTAAATAGATTTCCGAGTTATATGTATTGTCAGAAGTCAATGAATTAGAAGTATGAAACTAACCATTATACCCTGTCTCAAATGCATTGTGAAAGAGGACTTTAATAGTTGTTAAGCGCTCTTTCTTTTCCAACAATCAGCGCTGACCTAGTCACAGTGCCGTTGAGTCTGGGTAATGGCTGGTTTCATACTTCCACTTGATAGACTTCTGATATTGTATTTGCGTATTGTATAACTAATTGAGGTTGACAATATATGGTCCAGTATTTCCGAGATACTTAAGCTAGTACGTTGGTTGTTAACTGACAACAATTTTAACTGACAATTAACTGACGTTGACAACATACGATAATTCTAGGCTACATATTTACTTGATCTGACTGCAATGATTTATAAACAAGTACCGCTCGACTTCGTTTCAATGGCGTTAAATATAATGGAACAGTTTAGTGAATATGTTTTATATTTGATGTTCAATGGAAACTAGCGGTTTATTCTGAATTTCTATGGATAAAAACGTTTAGTATGTATGTTGATTTGTTTGTTTGATTGGGGTTTATCGCCGAACATAAGGTTATTTCACTCACATGACGGCGTACCAGCCTGACAGGTGAAAGAAACCACCATCGGCACCAATGACATCAAAGACCAGACCGGACAAATGCAGGACAGTCACAGGACGCAATACAAATACATCACAAACAGAACGGTTTTATGTTGCCCTTTAGCTCTGACAACACCAGGGCAACAGGAAGCCTCTATCCAATCCTCATGCACGTTTAGAATGTCATCGATGGCTATGGGTTAATACGTTTAGTTTATTGCCAGAGATGTTATGTGACATTTCCCTATAATGCCAGTTGTTATGGATGAAAATGTTTATTTTATTATCAGTGGTTATGGATTGGGCTTTTAGACTTGTTATACGTGGTTATGGGTTGATTTTATGTTATAACCAGAGACAATTTAATGAAATATTTTGATAATTATACATTTTTTGTTCTGGGTGGAAGGTGTGGTTTAATGTCAATGGATAAGGGTGAAAACGTTTTCTTTATCCTCAGTGGCTATGGGTTGAAACTTAGTTTATTACCAGAGATTATGTTGTGAAACGTTTAGCTTATTACCAGAGATGACCTGGAGAAACGTTTGGCTTATTACCAAAGATGACCGTGGGAAACGTTTGGTGTATTGCCAGAAATGAAGTTGCGAAGTGTTAAGTTATGGATTGCAATTTTCAATTTATTATTCGTTGTTGGAGGTTGACTCGTATACTTTATTACCAAAGACAAAACATTCAAATTTGTGGCTGTAGATTGACAAGTATATTTTATAACCAGACAGAAATCAATGAAATACGTGGATGTAGGTTTACTCGTATGTTTCATTACCAGAGACAAAGCATTGAAATACGTGGTTGTTGATTGACTCGTATACTTTATTACCAGAGACAAAGCATTAAAATATGTGGCTGTAGATTGACTCATATAATGTATTACCAGAGACAAAGCACTGAAATTCGTGGTTGTAGGTTGACTCGTATGTTATATTACCAGAGACAAAGCATGGACATATGTGGCTGTAGATTGACTCGTATTATGTATTACCAGAGACGGAGCAAATACGTGGTTGTAGGTTGACTCGTATGTTTTATTACCAGACAAAGCATTGAAATACGTGGTCGTAGGTTGATTCGTGTATGATATTACCAGAGACAAATTAAGCGTTGAAATATTTTAATTATCATCGGGTTTTTGACCAAGCGTTTGGCCGTTTGGTATTATATAGGTACTATATTGGATTATTATAATGATTCGATAATTCATTTTGAGAGAAATGATATAAGGACGAAAGGCGGGATGTTTTTTGTGTGTTTTAGAAAGTGAATATCAACAGTGTTTTCGTTGATTTGAACAGACGACCGGGTGGCTGATTGGTCTGGGAAGCTGGCATTTACTGCTGGCGATTCGCTGCCTAATTCAGAGGGTCGTGGGTTCGATTCCGGACAGGTTTAAACCTACAATTGTTTTTAACTAGAATCTCTTCAAACTAAAAAAGTGATATCCCAAAAGAACGAAAATATTGAGAAGGCGGGAGTAAATGTTGGTTGGTCCCTCTCAATCCTCCGACCAAAACTGTTATCGTCCGGAAGGATTACACAAATCTACATAACTTTAAAATTTTTGAAAAAAATAATAGTTGGGGCAAAAGCTTACCTCAGGACTATTGTTTTGCGGACTGCCCTGATAGAACCTGTTTGTCTGCTATCTCGTTTAGATGACTAAAATATTTGTGCTTACTATAGGTGTCGTCGTTAATTGCAATTGGTGTCACCCATAAACAAGATGGAATACAATGAAGTCGTTTCTGATACTGATATTGTACTTTAATCACATCGGTACGAGGTACAATAAAAATAAGTTAATTTTTTTTTCTTTTTTTAAAATTGTCTTTATGGTGAATTACAGCAGAGTTCACCAGTTTGACAGCCTGTACCGTCTGGATTCTCAACGCAACCGACGATGGCAGACAATGAAGATGGTAAACAGACACCGTCGACAGGGCCGCCTTCACAGTCAGCTGTGAAAGAAGAAAATTGGTATTTCGATAAAATACACGATATAATTATAACTTATTATATACTTATTATATAAATATTTGTTAAGATTCATTTACGTTTCCACTGACTTACCTTAGTAATATCTGAATCCCAGAAAGAATAAAATATTATAGAATGTGAACAATTTTCGTTTATATTTAAATATGTAAAACATGTTAAACAGAGCCCGTGGCCGCGGTTGAGTGGTTAGCGTGTAGGCCTACTATTCGTACTTTGGTGTATCGCCCTCTATCACGCGTGTGGTTTCTATGAGGATTCCGCTCGGGTTTTCACCGTTTTTAAGCAAGAAACAGTGTGAAATCGACAGTCTGCACCATATATCTTTGAGTACGACGTTAAACCTCAAGCAAACATACATACCTTGTAAATGTACAATTTTAAACAATTGTCATTATTGTTAAATTGTATTGTTTAGAATTTAAACAATATATTAAAATTTAATATAATAAAATAATATCACAACGCAGATTTAAGTTGTTCATGTGATTAACAGGAAGTGATTACTAAGAAATTATATTCTGTTTAAAATTGCTCATGTATACTCACTACTGACAGTGGTGGTCTCGAGTGGCGTTGTTGTCGCCTCAACTGTTGTGGTCTCTGCTACCGTGGTGGTTTCAGCGACAGTGGTCGTCTCAGCAACCGTGGTGGTTTCAGCAACAGTGGTCGTCTCAGCAACCGTGGTGGTTTCAGCGACAGTGGTGGTCTCGGCAACCGTGGTGGTCTCGGCAACCGTGGTGGTCTCAGCGACAGTGGTTGTCTCGGCAACCGTAGTGGTCTCAGCTGCAGTGGTGGTCTCAGCCACAGTAGTGGTCTCAGCTACAGTGGTGGTCTCTTCTACGGTCGTTGTTTCTGGTACTTTTGACAGGTTTGAAAAGAAAGGCAAACAAACGAGTGAGTGTTGTTGTTACTTTGAAAGGACATCGACATTAACACTGTGAATATACCCAAATCAAACACAGACTGTAATTCAGTTGACTTATTTCATTTTACTTTGTGATTTAAATGCATAATAATGAGTGGACACATGTTTTATCTTTGTAGCACAGTTCAGTAATTGAAGGGTTTCAAACCGGAATAAAACATTACATAATGGACACGCCAGTACAGCTGCCAGTCACTCAGTTATTGGTACACTTTACACCAAAGACTGACTGATTAGTACCGTTCCAAAACCAATGGTCGCTGAGATGTGAATGAAAAGAATTTATAAACGTTTTGGGTTCCTTGAAGACATCGCGCTCCTACTTATAAATACACTGTTACCGGTTTAGAGATAGACCTTCAATGTGACGTGACTTTTTAAAATATAGTATGATAGTTAGGTATGACCACACGGCAATATGTGGCGCCATTTTGATTTTAAGGGATAGATTTAGTTTAGGGAAAGTTGTAACCCTGGCAAAAAATTTACATTCTGTCTAACACGACAGTCTAACAAAAACTTAAATTCATTTGGAGTAAACAAAATAAACAAAAAACAGTCCATTAGAAGTAAAAACATAGTATCATCCAATGTTAAAGGTGTTCCCTGAAGCTTTGAAGGGAGATAACTCTGACCCCCTATACAACTGGCAGTGCCACTTACGTCAATGGCTTACAATATAATTAACAACACTTCCATATAACTGTTTGAATTTGAATATGATGTGTTGTTAGTCAGTGACATAGACTTATTTTGTTAACAATCGGTCTTTGTCGATTTGTGTAAAACCTAAATGTATGTATTACGCAATATTTCGAATGTCTAAGTTACAATTTCCGCTAACAAACCAACGGTTCGCGCAATCTAAAACGGATGAGGTAACGCAAAACCTAAGGACAAATCAACGCTTACTGAAAATATCAAGTATAAAGTCACAGGCAAAACATATTCTACCTAAGAATATCTGAATCTGCCCAGACCAAATTAAACTAGAGGGTCATTATGCAGACATTTTTGAGAATAAAGAAACGAAGATTAATAAAAAAAAACAAATGATGGTGATTAAAAACAAAGGTGCATTACTGGGCACGGCGCAGACTTCTCCTGTGATGCATGTGCCTGCTGGATCTTCCATCAGAAAAGAGCTGTAAAGCGGGAGCTTGTCCTCAGGAATACAGCTGCCGGGTGATTCGCAAACCTCTGAGTAAACAACAAACAAGATTAATTTATACTGGGTGGATTTCACGCACTGGGTGGATTCTACAGACTGGGTGGATTTCACATACGGGGTGGGTTTTACATACTGGGTGGATTTTACAAACTGGGTGGATTTCACATACGAGTTGGGTTTTACATACTGGATGGGTTTTACAGACTGGGTGGGTTTTACATACTGGGTGGATTTTACAGACTGGGTGGATTTCACATATGGGGTGGGTTTTACATACTGGGTGGATTTTATAAACTGGGTGGATTTCACATACGGGATCGATTTAACATACGGGGTGGATTTCACATACTGGGTGGATTTTACATGCGGGGTCGACTAGTATCATAGTGGTAGAAAGGGTAGTACCAGTATTATTTTTTTATTAGTAGAAATGGTAGTGTCTACTAGTAGAAGTAGTAATAGTAGTATTTATAGTAGAAGTAGTATTGGTACTATTAGTACCCGGTAGTGCTAGAAGTAGAAGTAGTGGTAGCAGTAGTTGTAGTATTGAATTGAATCTGTCATCTTTTCGTCTTTTTTTTTTGAAGACTTCTATTCGGCCTATTATATTAAACTTGACAAAACAAAGTAAAAGTATTCATGTATATAGACGAAGTAGATATCATAAATCTGTAAACAAAAAAATAAATAAAAATTAATAATAATTATAATGATAATAACAAAAAAGAATAACAAGAAAGAAGTGGAGTTTTGAAATCAGTCTTTCTCGTCATTGATTGGACGAGAAAAAAAAGTTACCTTGAACCATACATGATTCACCGGTGGCACAAAAGCCGGCGGGATCTTCTTTGAAAGTGTCAGGCAAGATAGATGTCTTATCGGAGGGCATACAGAATCCGTTTGGGCAATTCTCTGCAATACAAGATGATAAGCCAAAGCATTATCACATGTGTATATACTCATATATACAGTGGGGTGAAGTTGACCAGCATGGTGAGATTGGCCATTTTCCGTTTATTATTTTCCCAATGCAATCCAAGATTTAGTCTGCATTTTCCATGAGTCCAAAAAGGACCAATCAGAAAAGGACTCTCTGAGAGACATGAAAAATACAGACTAAATGCTGGAATTCATTGAGAAAATAAAAACGGAGAGTGGCCAACTTTTACCCTGGTGGCCAACTTCACGCCAACTCTACGCTTCCAAAAGTAAATCACTCTGGCACAAGGATGATGATTTATTAAAGCCGATGAGTCATCTCATGTTCAGTGTTGATGAACTCCCAAAATGTGTCTGATGTTAGATCAACAGGTTTATATCCCAACAGTTCAATGAACAGAATTACTGTGGAAGATTTACTGGCTACAACCCAGAAAATCCACGACATTTCGCTGGTTACTGGCTTACCGACCCGCATACGGTCCTAGGGAATCGAACCGGGGATCTACATAGAGCGGAAGCAGGCACTCTCTAGAGCGTGCGCTGCTGACTGCGCCACCATTCAAGGCCATATGAATTACTTGACCAAATAATTGTCAAAATAACAAAAACAATCCTATACAACGTTCCCATGGTCCATGTAAAATATTGGGAAGAAGTTTTTATCTTTTTTACCAGATTGAGCACGTTTATCCATAATAAAACACACGTATCTATATTCGGTATAACATTCGTACATTATTTGCCAATTCCTGGATAAAATAATATATGGAATATACCACGTTTTTTGTTGTCGAATAGTTTGTTTCAGATTTTTTTTGGTGTGGTACGGTAAATATAAAGTTTACCCACCCTCTTCACAGCAAACACCGCCAATACATGTAAATTCCGAAGGAACGTAACCCGGTACCACCTGACAATTAGCGCCACAGAACGCCCCTTCCGAGGTAGGACAAGCTGAAACACAGGTGTAAAGACAAGACAAGTTCAATAATGAGAAATTATACGAGTTTCAATATGATAATAGAAAGATACATGTCAAAGATTAGATAGGATACCTTATGAGGCCTACCCATGAAACTGTTGTTAGGTTGCCCTGGTGCTCTCAGAGCTAAAGGGGAACAGGAAGCCGATCTGTTCCTGGTGTCTGTATTGCGTCCTGTTATTGTCCTTTATTTGTCCCGTCTTGTCTTGGTTTGTTGCCAGTGGTGTCGAGGACGGTTACCGTCACCCATTGGACTGGCACGTCGTCATATAAGTGAAATGCCCTTGATTATGACGTTAAACCCCAATCAAACAAACAAACAAAACTTCACCAACACGGCTGATTCAAAGGTGAAGGCCTATAGAATAATGGGTAGGCGTTTAAATGAGTAGATATCACACGAAGATGACTGTTTGATTGGTCCCTGGTTAACGCCGAGCTCATTGATATTTCCCGTGCTGTAATTGGTGTATTTCACAACTGAAGTCTATAAAGAATTGTAACTACAGTTTAGTTTACTAGTAACTAGATTTTAGATAATTAGTTTGAAATCATAGGCTATAATATAGAATATATAAACTCGCTTTTTAAAGAGATCAACGCCAAATCACAATTAACATCTTTAAGTTCCATCTCAATAGTAAACTAAACTGGAACTTCGTCAGCGCATGAGTATGTTCATAAGCACACGGCTGGTTCATAAGCACATGGTTGGTTCATTGACACACGGTTGGTATATAAGCACACGGTTGGTTCATCAGCACACGGTTTGTTCATAAGCACACGGTTGGTTCATTAGCACACGGCTGGTATATAGGCACATGGTTGGTTCATCCGCACACGGTTGGTTCATGTGCACACGTGTAGGTTTCACAATTGCACGATTAGGTTTATAAGCACACGGTTAGTTTCACGTACATACAGTCGGTTCATAAGCACACAGTTATGTTCATATAAAGAACACGGTTGGTTCATAAGCACACGAGTAGGTTTCAGAAGCACACGAGTAGGTGCATCAGCATACGAGAACCTATATAAATTTCACCTAAAATAGGAGAAGTCTGACAACTTACTACTGGCCAAGACGCAACAGATGCCTTCTCCACACGTGTCGGTGGTTGACTCCTCGTAGCCGTCAATGCAAGTGGCTCCGCAGAACCCCTCGTTGTTCGCTGTGTTACATTCTGAAAGGAACAAGTGGACAAATAGGCATAAGAATGTCACAAGCAAAAGTATAATGGTCCAAATAACATAGATCTTACTAGAAAACTAAAACAAACAGTTTAACTACAACTACAAGAACAGATGGTTAAATGATGACAATCTATAATGCCCTCTTCCGTCAGACGATGGCGTCACACACGATGTGGAATTTTATCTTTCATTTGAACAGTTGTTCCGTTTTCCTTAGAGCGATTCATCTACATGGATCAGTAGTAGTCTGTCGTTAAGAGTAGAAATTCTCTAAATCAAAGCTCGTATCTTAAAAAGAAAATATATTCACATTAGCGAAGAGAGTTCACAAGGATTGAACACAAGTTAACCATCCTATTTCAGCTTCTAGCACAAGCAATGTTCTAAAACTGTGAAATTGGCCCACTCCCAATCTATCACAGCACAATTAATATATTATCATTGTGAGGTAATGAAATCGAGAAAATCCGAAGCGCAAGGTAATTTAAGGTAAAATTCAGTAGGTTATAAAAGTATCTTAGCTACGAAAACATTTAAGTATTTGATGTATTGCTGGCTTAATCAGTACACAGTACAATTCAATCGTTATATACAGTAAAATGCCCCAGAGAGTGGAATAACATTTCTATTTATCTAAAACACATCGTTTCAATTTCTCTTTTTAAATCAAAATTAAAAGATTACCTTGTTGCACTATAAGCCTAGTTTACAATGATATGTCTGTATTTATTTTATAAATGTAAATATGTTTAATACTTATATGATAATTCAAAGATAAATTTACCATTAATTCCGCCAGTCACAAATTACTATATTGCATTAACTTCTAGAATAGAACAAGTTCTCCGGAACTTTAATCCCACCTCAATCCATTTCAATTTATGTTATATGTATCTTACCTTTGGTGAATAAATTAAAATAAAATTTCAAAAAAGAGAATGACACATAATGATAAATACAAAAACCCCAGGTAATACGAGAATGAAATTGGATTACATCAGAAAAAGATAAATGTATTGGGCGTAGTAAATTCCTTGTCGCTAAACCGTTCGCTTACCTGCTTGGAAAGACGCCCCAACACTCAAAACGAGGACTACACATGTAAGCGACCACATTTCTACCTGACAATCACGCAAGTAAAGGCTGTGATAATAAGACAGAGTTGGTGGTGAATTACTTTTTATAACAAGTAGATGTGCCGATCCTTCGTAATTAAAAATTACTGAAAAACGAGTGTGTATTTTTTTGGCCGTGTCCCAAATGCCGTCGATCCATCCCAGCCCACTGACCATCTGCTCAAAACATCCATATGCTGTAATTTTTTCAATAGAGTGAAGAAAATCTATAGCGGAGATTTCTTACTAAGCATATATCTGAAAGAATATATGACCCCGTGTCAGTGCTCCCCGTAGAGAAAGATTATACATACACTGACGTGTTATCTAATCATATTCATGTATTTATGGTAAATTTTAATGATCATTTTTTCTATCAAAGTAGTGTTTTAGATAATGTTATTTAAAGATCCCTTCATTTCGAGCTGTTTTAATGGAATCCGGAAGGGCATTCCCGAGTAGGTGTCCAAAGAAGGACAAACTGTTTGTACGGTAAGTGCATGGTTCATGCAGTAGGGGTGTACATAGGTGCATTCGATTGGACGTTTTCGTTAAGCACGGTGAAGCCGTTGTCTACAATTTTTGTTCGATTTTTGGCTACTGAACACATGACCTATTAAACGGAGGAAAATTCGCATTTAACGAAACTTCACGAATGTACCAGTCGAACAAAATTCTAGACAACGGCTTCACCGTGCTTAACGAAAACATCCTGTCGA
>JAQQZZ010113268.1:0-12492 GCA_030265115.1 Mopalia vespertina | reverse complement strand
TTCACTCATAAGCTAGCGATGTCTCCCTATGATAGGACACATCCAGGCAATCAAATCGCCCTAAATGTCAGATCTCACTGTTATTTCACTCATAAGCTAGCGATGTCTCCCTATGATAGGACACATCCAGGCAATCAAATCGCCCTAAATGTCAGATCTCAAGTCTGATGGAGCTTTCTCTCATTAAATAGGATTGATTGATTGATTAGTGTTTTAAGCCACTCAATTAATAGGAACATCATCCACTGAAGCCCTACAGTTGTTAAAACTTACTTCAAACGGTGAAGGTGCTGATTGAGGCTTACCGCCATTCTGTAAGTGGCTGGGTTTCAAATCTTGAATGTTCTCCTAAAATCAAACATATAAATATGCTATGTGTGACATGCTCTATGTATCTCGGCTGAACAACTGCCCTAAAATAAACTTATTCACCTCAACTGTCCTAAAATTCGCAATAGATGGCAGTCAGTTGAACATAAATTCGTAAATAAATTCCCACAATAATTGACATCCAAATAGTGTGTCTTTCTATTAATTGACAAAAATAGTTGCGAAACAATTTTTGTAAATATTTACTGAATTATAGCAAGAGTAGCAATGTGGTATGACCAGTTCAGATACAGGAGTTACCAGTTACGTGGAGGACCCCAAGATCATGAACAAATCACTTAACATACCTTAAGTGCAGGACCCCATGATCATAAACAGCTCACTTAACAAGACCTTAAGTGGAGGACCCCAGGATCATGAAGAGATCGCTTAACAGACCTTAAGCAGAGGACCCCATGATCATGAAGAGATCACTTGACAGACCTCAAGTGGAGGACCCCAGGATCATGAACAGATCACTAAACAAGACCTTAAGTGGAGGACCCCAGGATCACAAAGAGATCACTTAACAGACCTTAAGCAGAGGACCCCAGGATCACGAAGAGATCACTTAACATGCCTTAAGCAGAGGACCCCAGGATCATGAAGAGATCACATGACAGACCTCAAGTGGAGGACCCCAGGATCATGAACAGATCACTTAACAAGACCTTAAGTGGAGGACCCCAGGATCACGAAGAGATCACTTAACATACCTTAAGCAGAGGACCCCAGGATCATGAAGAGATCACTTGACAGACCTCAAGTGGAGGACCCCAGGATCATGAACAGATCACTAAACAGACTCTGGTATGTGGACCCCAGGATTATGAACAGCTCACTTAACAGACTTTACAATGTGAACCCCAGGATTATGAACAGCTTACTTAACAGACTATACAATGTGAACCCCAGGATTATGAACAGCTCACTTAACAGACTTTACAATGAGGACCCCAGGATCATGAACAGCTAACTTAACAAACTTTACAATGTTGACCCCAGGATGATGAACAGTTCACTTAACAGACTACAATGTGGACCCCAGGATCATGAACACTCACTTAACAGACTCTGCAATGTGGACCCCAGGATCATGAACAGCTCACTTAACAGACTCTGCAATGTGGACCCCAGGATCACGAACAGCTCACTTAACAGAGTCTGCAATGTGGACCCCAGGATCATGAACAGCTCACTTAACGGACTATACAATATGGACCCCAGGATCATGTACAATCTTTTTTATACACCAATAGTGTGGGGCCTAGCTTATCATCAATCTTCCCATGTGATCACTTACATTAGCTACAAGTAGTTTAGAAGCGACTGTCACCAATCTGCTGGCTTGTTTCTTTGTAACATAGTGAGGATGGACACTTCTTATCACAGGGCAGGTTCCCTTCATAGGTCTGCAAAATTGAGTAAAGTTGCTTTATAAAACAAACTTAATTGATGATTGGATTGACAAAATTTGGCAAAATCAGTGGCAAAATGCAAATTTAAACAATTTGGGAAACCTATAAATCGGTCCTCCTAAAATAAGTTTGCATAACCATGGGAAGAGCACGTTCAGTCCGTTCTCTCCAACAGCACACGCCTGAGTATCATACAACAAACAGATTTATTACTCAGATGTAAAAAGAATTCAATCTGTTTTTACACACCCACAACCCAACAACTGAACTTCCAGGTATTAAGTAGAACTATTTATTTACATTTGCACCAGCCTGTCAATAAGGAGATTGAACTAGGACATTACAAGCAAATACACTACAATTTTAACGGAATGACAAAAGAGAAATAATTTAAAACAAACATGTAAATGTATATCTTCCTCAAAATTTTAGGTAACAGCAACAGTTAAAAAGTTAGCGAATAATTCACTCAAACCAAGAAAAATTAATTTGTACCTTTTCACATATTTGAAAAGAAATAAAAAATGTTGTTGTTGGCGTTTTTTATTAATCTGTCAAAATGTATCCGAGGCCAAAATGATGATGTGTTAGGAAATCAAACACCGGAAGTAAGCAGATGATAACTACAATCTTCTGTCACACTTGGCACAGTATGGTATTTAATAGGTCGGAGAATGATGTGTACTGATATTTAGAAACTAACCTTTTCCTCCCAGATCGTAAGACACAGGATGCATCAGAACGGAGTTTTCTCCCTTTGCTAGTCTGAACATATGAATAACTGGACATATACTCCGGCTGGAAGAAAATAAATCACTGTTTTTTTATTTAAGTCTTTTTTGTCTCCTATCACAATAAGTAAAGATAGGAGTTCAATGTTTAAATCAATGGCCACCAGATAAACAACTTACAGGTGACCAGCAATACATTCGTTTCACTAATACGCTAAAGATGTCTGAGTACAATTTGTAAAGATAACTGTCAGACTGAAATTCCTACGATAATACTCAAAAGTTAGTATTAATTTTTCAAAAAAATAATAAAATTTCACATCAACTAGACCATCATGTAATAACCTAGTGAAGCTATGTAATGGAGACAAGTGATAGAATCTATATGTTACACATATTTAAATTACAATAGTCACAGATGACAATATTTAATACAAGCTGAGGAGCAAAAAAAATCATGTTTGTTGATACATCTGTAAAGAGAAGAGAAATAGTAATACAAGTTTACAATAGAGGACAACAACAACACAGTACAGTGTTCCTAGACAGCAGTTCATATCTACATGAAGATGTGATACACATAGGAAACGATTTTCTTTTCTTTATAGCATATTTGATGTTATTTTACTCAAGTGATTGTGACATGTGAGATGGCCAGACAATTGCTGATGTACCAGTACCAATCAAAGAGCAGTCAGGATATTCTACAGCAAAGCCACTATTATCACATAGGCATAGAATTGAGTAAAGAGAGAGATTAAAGAGAGAGATTAAAGAGAGAGACTAAATTATTCTGACTAATTGGTCACACAATACCTTCAGTAAATTCAACCACGGTTCAAACAAATGAGTGGACTTCTGTTGACATGGACGAAATTGAATGCCTTGCAGACACAAGTGTTTAAATTTTGCAAAACAGACCAGAATCTTCCGTTTTTAGTTTAATTTAATCCTGACCATTTAATGTGTAAGAGTTACATCCCTGAAGGATTTCATCAATCTCATAACATGTATAAAGGAATCATGTTGTAAGTAGTCAGATTAAGTGGAATGCACAAAGTTCTGTCGATTTATAAAAATGAAATTATAATGTGTACTGCCTTTGTTTTCTGATTATATATTACGTCAAATCCCAAGTGTACAGCTAAAAGGCATACATAATTGATAAAAGTGGGGCAAATGTCTATCGTAAATTATTGGCACACTAGGCCTATATTTAGCCTCTGAAATGCACATCATTTGTTATGCTGAAACTGTCTCAAATTGTCTGGTGATTTGCATTTTAACAGTTTCTTTTCAGTCATAGACTGTTTCGCTCAATTACAACATCTGGTGTTCCTTGAAATATCCAGAATTGATTTAAACGTCTGTAGCATCAAATGGCTCGTCTCTTCAAACATACTATAAGTCAGGAATAATATTTCATTGCCAATAAAATATGGTACTGAGCCAATCAAGATTTGTTAGTTGACACATTTGAATAAAAATAACATTTTGTACTGTCTGCTCAGATCAGTTCTTAATTGGCAAAAGAAAATTGCATTATACGTTGCCCATGGACACAATCTTTTTCTTATTTCCTTACTGCATTGTTAATTTGATGAATATGATTCAGTAAAGGAGAGAGCTCATAGTCTTAGCTAGAGACCCACACACCGATCATTTGAGACGGGCAGATTCTTAAAATGGTTAAAATGACAGTTAGAAATTTGGAATTTTAACATGGGTAAGATAGGAAAATTTTAAAGTTGGACTGGAAAAATTTCTCAGAATAGGGATTTCTGACAGGCAGATTTCCAATCCTAGGTAAGACACTGGTTTACACCATACCCTCTCAAAGGGGCAAGAGATATACTAGAGGTATGTAATATCTATGTGACCACCACTGTCTGATAAGCTGAGGAGAGCCCTCCGAGACTGAACACCTGGTTCTGAGATCGTCTAAACATGTCTTTGACCGCAGAAAGGCAAAACATGCTCTAGTGCTATCATTGTCTAATAAAATGGCATATTTGTCGATCTTGCAGCTGAGAACTGGAAAACATTACTGTTGTTGTTGTTGTTCCCAAGTTCAAATTTTAATTAGCACTGACTGCGACCAAACTGAGCTCTATGCTGTGTGAAACAATTTATAAAATGTCTTTAACAGAGGATAATGCAGTCAGTGGAAGAAGCCATGAGAACAGTAAAGACGCCTAACACCAGACACATTTCTGTCTATATCTGGACACAGATTAACAAGTAATATCATGCTACATAAACCAGCTCTCTTACAAGAGCATAGATATACCTTACAAACTGGTCTCCAGGGTTTGGATGTATGCTGTGAAGACAACGTGATTGACATGG
This sequence comes from Mopalia vespertina, assembly GCA_030265115.1. Taxonomy (NCBI): domain Eukaryota; kingdom Metazoa; phylum Mollusca; class Polyplacophora; order Chitonida; family Mopaliidae; genus Mopalia; species Mopalia vespertina. Next base: position 7,625 of record JAQQZZ010113268.1, on the reverse strand, counting down.
AACTTGATAACAACATGAGTGAACAATATCAAATCTTTAGCCTATCTAGAATGTACCCTATAGAATGTACGCTGATGTGTTAAATGTTCAAAATCATCAATGTACATAATTTCCTTACCCATCAATATATTATTCATGGCACACGCTAAAGCTTGCAGCAAACTAAATTCAGTACAGATATGATTGGGGTCGAGGTTATAAATGTCTTTAAGTACGCTACATGTATATTCAAGAGAAAAACTTCATCCTCTACTTGGTGTACTCTGGCCAGGTCATTTCTAACAAATATAAGGTTATTCACAATTTCACAATGTTTTCTGTGCACAAGTTCTGGACACAGTCCAAACAGTGCAGTAAATGTATTGTTTAAAGACTTACCTAGTTGTAAATACATTGTTCTTACACTTTTTATTTCTATTTAGAAAACTCTAGGTCTGTATAATTGTTTTAAAAAATCCAATCAAAATGGCTGATACAATCATGATGATTTTACCTATTTGTCACAAGAGCTAAACAATATCTGACATATTCAAGATCTCTAGTGGTATTAACCTGGCTGGATACAGTCTGAGAATGTTTTGTAACCACAGATTAGGAGCAAAACTTAGAGGGAAATGATCGTTAAAGTTGGACCACAGACTTCATAGTATGCTCAAGTTATTTTATAACCTCGGCCCCTATACATGATACCACTTTTATTATGAAAGTTATTGATTGATAAGAATTTCTTGATACTATTCTGCTTTACAGTGTTTATAGAAAACTTTTTTAGCATCAGATCAAGCATCTATCAATTCTTTGTCTCTAGCAGTCATTAATCTACTCCACTTGTTAACCTCTAGAGTTAGTAAGCTCTATCAGCTGTTAATTTTTAGTTACTAGGCACTGCTAGCATTTCTATACAGAATATCTACGTGTTGATTTACCTTTCCATATCGGCCTGTTCGAATGGCTACAGCCTGAAGTATTGAGATTGTTTAAAGAAAGTAAATACATGTAGACACATAGAATTCACATAGAATTAATATTCATTACCATATACAATGTAAGTAAGTTTATGGTTTATCCATTTTTTAGTTGTTCAGGTAACAAATTTGTGCTTTACATGTATATAAAAACAGGATACCTGTTATAGTGATATAGTGATTATTACCTACCGTAAAATCTGACTTGGTGATATATCCTTGTAACAGTTTCTTTACCCTACGTTCTCTTGCCGTCTCAGGTGCTTTATACTATCATCAGAAAAACAAATGTAATAATAAAAATTAATTGGACAGGACTTCTGACTAAAATAATTCTTTCTGAGCAGACAAAAAATTTCTGCTATGGAAGCATGCATAAATTTCATAAATTTCGGTAGCATTGTTGATTAAATCATTTTACTTCATGGTGATTCCTAAAATAGACATTATGTACACATTATTTTGCAACATTCACAGCAGAAGCACTTATGGTGAGTTCGGGAGACGTCATTTGCCCTACTGGTGCCATATTTATCGCTCTTACATATAAGGCTAAGTATTCAGGAGCTCTATTGCTAGTTATTAACATAATTTTGGGGCCTTCAAATTCCATTTGAATGATGTAAAATAGCACTAGTCAATTGGCTGCTAAGTTATGGACTATGTAGTCATAACTACAAGCAATAGACAGGACATGAGAGGTGGGTATGATTGTCCCAAAGGCGTCATAAGCACAAGATTCCATTGCTTCCTTTAAAATTACATTTGCACAGAAATTTATCACACAAGACAGGGCAAGATCCAGGTCAACATTTACTACCCAAGCAAAACAAACAACTTGAATAAAACAGGGTTAATTGTTTACTTAGGTTTTGAACGATTAAACATAAGTCAACTTCTCCTAATGGGATTGGACAAGGGCTAATAAGGGAGGTAAATCTGTTACTCCTATAACTGACAATGCGATTGATTAGCAATAGCATTACATGTATATGGAACAGAATAATATTGTTAGTAGATGGCATAATTGTCAGTGGTAGGTATGAGTAGCATATTTATCTGCCCTTGTTGTCACAAACCAACCCCATTGTCAATGTAGGTGAGAAAAGAGAAGAAGTGGGAGCTTGCAGTCATTTAACTGAATTTGTATCTCATGTTAGGTTCCCATTATCACAATTCACAACACGATTGAAATCTTCATCTTAATCGTAGAGTAATCCTGGCGATCCTATCAGATATTACCAGATCATGTGGTCAGTCGTGGCAATCGTGTTAATCGTAGAAAAGATTTGGATGGTTACAAAAATGTCTACGATCAACACGATTATTTGTCAGTCGTGATCATCGCATCAGATAGTATTGGTTCGCAACTAAGCGGGACATGTCTCATCTAATTTTGCTTCCAAATCGTGGTGAACAGGATCAACCTTGGACAAGACTAGCACTACGCCCTGTTGAGATGTTGTAGAAATACAAGAAACAATGAAGTCCATAGTCAGATAGCCTGTATATATACCCATTAGGGTCTAATCGTAGCTCAAATTGTGATCACTGTCAATCCTCATCATGAAAGACATCGCGACCACAATCCTATCGCAACAGAGCTCAGCGGCTTGTGATGAACATATTGGAAGGGATATCTTAATAACTTTGATGATTTTTATTTATATAATGTCTTGTTGTTTTTATTATTAAAATAATATGCATATGTTTATGAAATTTATGAAAAATTATTTATTGAGGACTACATGTACAGGGAAGAACACATTTTTAATTTGACTAAGTTTTTCTATTATCCGAACGTATCTGCACGTACCAGATCATCCCAAATCAGGGGCTCTGATCTGAACGTATCTGCACGTACCAGATCGTCCCAAATCAGGGGCTCTGATCTGAACGTATCTGCACGTACCAGATCGTCCCAAATCAGGGGCTCTGATCAAGATCATCGTGTCACATCGAGACCCAATCGTGGACTCAATCAAGGCAATCCTATCTGATAGTATCTGAACAGGAGACCAGATCATGACAGATCGTATCACCTGAAATTGACCAATTGTAACCATATCGCATCCAAACACACCTAATCGTAACAGAGTGTATATAGACTAGTATCCAAACCAGACATTTCAGAGAAGTTCCACGATCAGCTATGAATGACCAATCGTCGCTTTCATAGTGAATAGCACAACAATGGGAACCTAGCATCAACAATCAATGTTTAAATTTCAGCTTGAATCCATGGAGAAGAAAAAAAGAAAGCAAGGGGAGTGACACTATAGCTGCCATTCATATTATTAGAAATGATAAAATATATGATCTACTTACCCCTGGAAGTTGTGTTAATTTGACTCGAATGCTGGGTGACTTAAAATGATGCTTCAGTGGAACATCTTGTAATACATCACATTGTAACGTCTTTCTCTGCAGGAAAAAAGGATTCTGATTGATTGGTGTTTATACCTCACCTTTATGCTTTTTCATTTAGATCGTGTTGGTGTTAAAATGATGTCTCAAACTGAGTCTATTCTCATGCTTAACTACCCATTTATGAATCCTTGATTATTATTAATATAGCATGTAAAACATCGCAAAAAATTAAGAAATAGATTCAATCAGTTGAATTTTAAACCAGAGCACAGAACTTGCTTGCTAACCAGATGGCAATATATGCAGATAATCTATTACTATTTTAGCTTAATGTTTAGAAAAGCTAATTTGAGTGGTGTATACCATAAAATGTTATATATCATACAACGTGATACCGACAGCCAGTAGTCATATATGCCAAAAAATGTATCACCCTGCATAGACCAAATTAAAAGGCCTCAACTGTTTTATTATATGACATCATCAGAGAGGCATGTCCACAATACATGGAGGTTACGCAAAGTACATGTCATGGTTGGCGCTCACAAAGTGATGTAGACCAATTACCCAAAAAGATGGATTTTTCACATTTTATTCAATAAGTCATTAGTGACTTATTAATTTTGAGCAAATAAAACAGTTGTAATCATTTAACATCAACTCATGGTCACATGAACATTGGCGAGTTTGAAAAGATACTGCATATTTTGAATCCATGCAATGTGCAGAAAATGATTTTGTTTGTTTGTTTGACTGGGGTTTAACGACTTACTCAAGGGTATTACATTTATATGACGACAGACTGCCCACTTCACAATGTTTCTTGCCTAATTTCAGTGGCAAACCAGGAGGATTGTTTGATAAGGGTTCAATGCTGTGCTTAAGGTTATTTCACTCACATGATGGCGTACCAACCCAATGAGTGAAGAAAACCACCCTTGACACCACTGGTTACAAACAAAGACATCACAGGACCAATACAGGCAATACAAACACATCACAAACAGATCAGATATGTGAAAAGGTAGTATAACCATACAACTACATATATATATCCTTTTACATTCCAATGAACAAATCTGCATTTTATTTTATGTTTTATTTATTATATCCAATAATTCACAAGAAACAAAGTTATAGTTTAAGATGCTAACTGTTTACAACACGACTAGTCACTAACCTATGCCTCCCATCTAGCAGACGGACTCGTTTGATTGGGGTTTAATGTCGTACTCAAGGGTATTTCACTTATATGACTTCACACGGCTCCTTGCCTTATTACGGTGGAAAACCGAGAGCAAAACCTCGTAAAAACCACCCCCGCGATTGCCGGAGCCACATCTTGTGACTCACTCCTATACCTGAGGGTCGACAAATGGACTCGATCCTGTGAACAATTCCATGAAGTAGGCTCTGAAGGCGCACTCGTTAACCACCAAGCCATGGCCGCGGGCAATATATACAGTATGTGAAACATATCCACATTAATTCAAGATAGTACATTGTAATTAAATCACATTTTGGTCAATAAAGCAGTTTCTTTCATAAAAATGAATACTTAAAAAAAACAATAAGGCTTCTGCATTTATGCATTTCTAATGTATGATTTCAGAATAAATAAATGCATAGTTGATCATTCTTACAGAGTCTATGTGAACGGTGTTTCATTCACACATATTTTGGAATAAATAAGACCAACTGATTGTAATGACAAACGAATCAATCCTTACTGGTTTCAGTTTAGGGTGATCCAAAACAGGACGATCAACTCCAGACAAATCAAATCCATCTTCCAATCGTTTCACTTCAAAATAATATCGCCTGAAACAGACAAGCATTTAGCATTTATGAATGGTCATCTGCTTTCAGCATAAACTGGGATAAACTCCAAAACTGCATCATCCAGGTGGGACAAGGCCAATGTTTAAACCATCAATAACATCTGCCATCATTTCCTCTATACACAAAAACACAACGTGGTGATAACACATGAACTAATCTGATCCCTCACATATAGGATAATGACCGATAATATATGCATTGGTGATAGTAATTTGTCCTACGATTTTTGCCAAGCTTAAGCACTGTGTAGCCTTAAATGATGTCTTACCTTCCCCATTTTCTTGTGGCCATTGTATATGCCAGGTATCAATGCCATAAAGGCCTGCCCTAAATTTTCACAAGGAATGTACCAATTGCACTGCACTGCCTTTGATCTGGTTGTAAAAAAATCCTAATAGACAGCTCCCAGCCTCAAAATCATCTCCATAAATGCCTGGTAACATAAGGTCTCGGTAATTTGTATCCACTTTGTCACTGGTTACGCTGCCCTTATAGTCCGATGAATCAAATTGTGATTTCAAAATATTTGGTGTGTGCGCATGTGCATTATAACCAGGAATATGGCAAAGTGTTTGAAATGGAAAGCAGTTAAACTAGGTATTGAGGAATCGTTGATGTGAAATAGTGACGACAAATTATCAGAAATGACTGTTACCGAGACCTTTTGTTAACAGGCACCTGTGGATACGATTTTGAGACTGGGAGCTGCCTAAAAGGATTTATTTTATGACCAGATTGAAAGCAGTGCAGTGTAGGTCATAAGTTCCTTGTGAAAATTTAGGGCATGTCTTTATGGCGTTGATACCTGACAAATAAAATGGCCATAAGAAAATGGGGAAGGTAAGACTTCATTTAAGGCTAGGCACTGTGCTGTCATGGTACGATCAACATACACGAAGTAGGTTTTAATAATTGTGTTCAAGGCAGATCAACTGTGTTCACAATGTGACTTGACTGAAGTTTTGTTTTTATGTACAACAATACCCAGCTTGATATTAAAGTTGTCATTAAACCTCAATATGTTATGATAATTATTCACAATGATCAGCACCATTACAAGCAAATAAATATACTATCTACATGTATGCAACTAAGCGACTAACGTGATAATAACACATCACTTGCCATTCGGTTATCATCATTTTACTAACTTGCGATTTTGGGTAAGATAGTTTTAGCAACAAAACATCGACGAGGTGTTTTTAATGAGTGGCGAACGTGTTGTTGTTGCTTCACTATAAACGAACTTCCCAGATGAGATTATCACATAGCAAATGCTTTACTTACAATTTTTTACCAACAGATTTAACTACTGCATCAGACGACATTGTTCCAGGCTGTAAATATGATAACTCCAAAAAATATTAACATAAAAAGATAGTGGAGAGGCCAAACTGTCAAATAATTTCCTCATTAACCGCCATGTTTGCTTGTTTGTTGCGACCGCGTTACCGTAGTAAATAAAGATCAACTTCCGCACTCAAAAACAAACATATAGTTCGCTGCTATATTCGATATTCAACGATTAATCGTAGGATGATAAACAATAGCTTCATTGAACCTTAGAAGACTTGAATATCAAAAGTAACAAAGTAAACTTAAAATACCCCCTATTTTAATTGCGCAGTGATATGAGGTGAAAATTAGGCTATTTTGGTAACTATGGAGTGGACTATATCCAGCATAGGTTTGTCAGGTGGCGCTAAATTTGACAGGTCTTCACCATCAAACTTAGGAATTATTTTCAATACTTGTCCCGGACTTCGGAAGAAACTGGTTTATTTCGCGAAAACTGGTTACCGTTGAAACATCTAAACTGCTGCATTTAAAGAACAGAAAGTGGACATCCCAAAAAGTGCGTGACATATTCCTCTATAGATGCATAATATGTTTCATTTGTTGTGCTAGTAAATTTTCAATATTTGTTGTTATACTTGTTTTGTATCCGACTCCTTACAGGTTGCGTAAAAATGCCATAAAGAAAATGAATTTAGCCTACCTAAGAAAAAAAGAAGGTTATCCCTGCGAACGACGCACACACACTTAAGTTGAAAGAAGAAAGAACAATGTATGCATGGTTAAAACATCGGCATCTGCATTCTGGAACCACTAAATACCATTTTAGCTTTTCAATGCGACTGTAATTTTGGAAATAATCAAAACGCTAATACATTTCGGTTGTTAGTAGGCCCGGTATCTTTAAAACGGAATTGCTTTGATCTACAGCTGAATGACATCATAGCATAGGACCTCCCGGTGTAAATACAGCTGTAACGACCGCACAATTTTCGGTAATTAACAGAATATCACAACATTCAAAATGGTCCTGGTTTATTACCAAACGGTCTATAGATCCGCTAGATGCGAATTCTTATCCAATAAACTATACAGTATATTAGACCTAAATGCCGTCTTACCTTCCTCATTTTCTTTTGGCCATGTTATATG
>JAQQZZ010113257.1:0-15198 GCA_030265115.1 Mopalia vespertina | reverse complement strand
GTAATTGTACATGTCCGTTGTGATTGGACAATTTCAACATTAAGAGCATTTGTGATTCCATGGTTTCTATCGGATTCAGTGAACAATATCAACGAATCGAATCGTGCCGATTTAACAAGATTTGGTTAAAGACGATTGAAACAATGATGAGACTATTGAGTGAAAGATGACAACATGGAGATAACGATGGGATTATTGAGACAACGATGGGGTTATTGAAACACATATAAGACCATTGAGAAAAAGATGACACCATTGAGACAAATATGAGATAAAACAGTCGAAAATGAGATCATTGAGAGAAAGATGAGATCATTAAGTGAAAGATGTCACCATGGAGACAGCGATGGGATTATTGAAACACATATAATACCATTTCGAAAAAACTGATATAATTGAGATAATTATGAGATAAAACAGATGAAAATGAGATCATTGAGACAATTGAGATAAATATGAGATAAAACAGACGACAATGAGATCATTGAGACAAAGATGAGATCATTGTGACAAAGATTAGATCATTGAGATAAATGTGTGATCATTGTAACAAACATGAAATCATTGTGACAAAGATGAACTCAGAGAGACAAATATGAGATGATGCAGATAAAGATCAGATCTTTGAGAAAATATTAGGTCATAGAGACAAATATGTGATCATTCAGACAAAGATGGGATCATCTCGACAAAATGAGCTCAGAGAGACACATATGAGACCATTGAGACAAATATTTAACTATTGAGACAAAGATGAGCTTAGAAAGACAATGATCAGCTCAAAAAACAAAGATGAGATAATTGAAACAACGACGACACCATTGATACAAACATTAGAATTTTGATACCAAAATAAGCTCAGCGAGATAAATATGAGATCAATGAGACAAATATAATAATATTGAGACAAAAATGAGACCATTGAGACAAACATGAGATTATTGAGACAAACGGGAGATCAATTAGCCAAAGATGAGCCAAGAGAGACAAAGATGATCCCAGGGAGATATATATGAGATAATTAGACAAAGATGAAATAATTAGACAAAGAAGAGATCATTGGGACAAAGAAGAGATCATTGGGACAACGATGAGATCATTGGGACAACGATGAGATCGTTGGGATAAATGTGAGAACATTGAGTCAAAGATGAGATCACTAAGACTAAGATGAGACCACTGCGACCAAGACAGTTTGTTGTGTGTATACAGACAAACAGATGATTTCATGACTGAAAGGAAACAGTGCGTATTAAGCATCAAACCTATTTGAAATGGTCGCCAATTGAGATCTTTCGCAGGTTGTCTTCCACCATTGAAAATGAAATCATATATAAATTAACAAATAAACGTTTGATTTTCACTACAGTAAATCTCTTAAATAATTGAAAGGATCTGTCCATTGTTTTGGGAAAAGGCGAATCCCAGGAGAGAAAGCGACAACATTTCCTCAATCCTAAGTTTAATTCCTAGCCAGATGCAAACGACCACGGTATCGCTTGATAGGCCATTTGTCTGTGGCTCTCTCTTATCGGGATCATAAAGCCCAGCTCACAGATCGGGACACCCTCGAGAAGTAATTGCTTTTTGATGCCCCTGAATTAGAAATAGTAAATAGAGGAAGTGTTTCTTAAAGCGAGAAAATTACCATGGTTTTATCTTTCAGCTTCAGTATTGCTTCTCTGATGTTTTCCAAATAAGAAATGCGATTTTTCTCCGATTGAGATCAAAGATAAAGATTGACATGTACACGTCGATAAATCCATATAAGTCTTAAGTATGAACGTTAACAATTTCATAAGAAAAAAACCTCCCTAAATAAATGAACGACACTGCATAACATGGCTGTAATTCTGCTACTTCTATTAGCATAGATCAAACGATGAAGTTGAGCTTGCTTATACAGTACGTTAATCACTGATTTGTTTGGCGTCAAACGATTGACGATGACAATCGTAAGTCACTCAAAATACTGCATCATTTTGACAACTTAGACTTGTCTATCCTGGGTACTTGGGCATATTCTATAAGCAGAATTTAAAGTAATGCGCTGAAAAACCAAACGTATGAAATCCTACACAAACGCAGATTTTCGATTACACACAGCAATTGAAATAGGCCTACAACTCAGCAAATGCAAGAAAAAAATAAATAAAAGTACGCCATGGAAAGATGTCGCCGCTATTCTGCTTTACACAGTGGTATAGGTTTCAGAGTTAACATCAAACAAGATGCTAAGTTAATTATACTTTTTATAAAACAAGATTACACGTGTATTAGACTTAGTGAAAAAGAAAAAAGGTACATACTGGTTAGAAACTAATGTTTGCGAAGAATGACTAGGTCAGTCTTATGGAAAAAGGTGATAAATATTGCCACTGTTGTTACAAAACACAATCAGCTAAAAACCAAGTCTATTTACGAAGTTTTACTGATCTTCGGACTTGACAAGTTATTGACTCAGTCTTCATCATAGCTTTTCTTCCGTTAAGTTTTCAAATACTGATTTATCAAGGATTGTATGCTTGGGTGTGATAAATTCTCATGTTTGCTGTTGTTATTGAGACTTGTTCATGGCGTGAATCCAATAAACAATGTGTTGACATGACCAGCTGCGATAGGCACAATTTACAAATGTCTTACAGCTACAGGTATGTTAATCCGGCGATCATTGGTATTAACCAGGTGTTTTGTTACTACCAAATGCTTAAAGGTCCATTCACACAGAGCGATTTGTAGAAACAATTTTAGGAGATCTCCATTACTGCAAAGTGTTAACTGGACTTATTCGTACTGTATTCTTAGCCAATCAAGTGTCTCAAATAAGCGGAATACCCTGAAATTGTAACTACAAATCGTGTGGTGTGCCTTAACGAATTATCTCACCATATAGATCAATTAGTGCGTAGATGTGGTCTAGCTAAGGCAAGTTGATATATAACAATTGCAGGTTAATTTGCTGGATAAGGGATTTGTCTGTACTACTTTAGGCCATTTCTATCTCGTGATGGTGTGCCAGCTCACTGGTCAACAAATATATCACAGACGCCACAGGCAACAAACAGTGACAATACGGATTAATCACAAGACGTAATACAACGATACCAGCGCAGAGGAACTTCTTGTCGCCCCGCGACACGAGTGCAACCCAGGGCAAGCAGAAGTTCTCTTCAACAACACGCGCAGCTGATGTGAGGTAAAGTTTTGCCAGAAGCGATAAAATGAAATCTGTTAATGTTTTCATCATCACAATCTGAGACGTAATTATTCTGTTTCAATGGGTATTAAACGAAAACTTTTTTTGGATTTTTTTTATAACGTCTTGAAATATTCATAATTATTTTATAATGTCTTTAAGTATATATAACTATTTTATAACATCTTTGAAAGTAGTTTTTAACAGACCGTTATTTATTTGGTTTTAATTCCTAGCTTCGTCTACACCGGGAACTATATGCTAAAGGAAAAACAAACAAATCAGGACATTAAATAATTAATACTATGTGATAAACGTAATATTTATTCCATGGCATTTCGAATGTGAATTCTAAGTTTGCAAATAACAATCTATATTTTAAAAACAAGGTGCAGCATCACAAGAAGCAATATTTAACCAGTATTTTCGTCCTTTTCACATAATTATCTCTTCTTAACTTGAACACAAAAATAACGAAAATACTGGTACTATATACTTGACGAAAATTAGTTCAATATTTCAACATTTCCTGGACGTGGACGAATTAAGCAAACCTGGTCAGAATGCATGTGTACTATCAAGTAAAATGGATTGGTATCGATCTCTTCTTGTATTGGTGTAACCTTTCTACATTAATTTAATCACGGTGGTAAAATAAAAATGGCATAATGTTTGTCCAGGTCAAAATCAATAAAATATGTATCCCACTCATAAATCACGGAAATAAAGCCATATCATTTTCCAGGTTACACCGACATTTTATTGACCAGTTACACGCTGGAAGATGTCTGAGAGATTGATGGCGTATCATTTTTCCAAATTACTTATTTTTATTAACAAATGTTTCACTTAATTTAAAAATTCCTCTATCAGACTATGACTGGTATCCATGGTATGCAATTTTATGAATGATCACGGAATGGGAATGATAAAAAAAACTATAATCTGTTTCAAAATGAAGAGCCCTGCTGCATATATATTTATTGCACACTTTGTGGGGTTCAAACTTAACCAGAGAACGTATGTTTATATTTATATGAACCTCTGTAGTAGTGTAAAGTGAGCAGCTCGGTTAGCATTTGCTATTACATAATAAGGAAGGGTTTAATGTTATCATGTACTAATTGTTTATTACATAAATAGTTGTGCGGTATCGTTTTTGATACCGCGCAACTATTTATGTAGTAATATTTTATAACTGACGTAGAACAAATGTACGTTATTCAGTATTAAATTATAGAGGGCGCTGTGTGTAGATCGCCTGAACCACTCTGCACTTATAGGGCTGAGGACCTATCTTACAAGTTTGTAGCTAAGATGTTCCAGTGTCTTCGTATGAGGGAACTCGGTAATAAGGTTTCTCTTAATCTGTGGCATGTACACTTTTTGGGGTAGTTTTGACATTTGATTAAATCTTGGTTCCAATCTGCTGTTCAAATCAACATTCTATATTGATGAATCAATCTTCGAGGAGATTGCGTTTTTGAACGAACTGCGTTCCACACAACATGGCGCAGCGCCATCTGTACTCGCATTATGATGCGTAATACATTGTTCTGAGTCGCACACCAACTCTTGGACTGAATGAATTCAGTGTCATGTTATAAAGTGCATTATGATGGGTAATACAGTATTTGTCACCATGACGCATTATGATGCGTAATACATTGTCCCAAGTCGCACACCAACTCTTGCACTGAATGAAATCAATGTCATGTTATAATGTGCGTCTCTCGCGAGCGTTGACGAGATGTTACGAGATTTTTGAACTTTTGACTATTGGTCACAAATATATTCCCATAATGCTATACTTGGTCCCTAATTAAGAACTGTGATGCATCGCGTTCAATCGCACATCAATCGTGTGGAGATAACAGATTTTGAGGTTCCTCACTTAAACATTATTTGTGTCATGTACGTCAAGAAGCTTTAGTGTTTGGTGAGGAAAGAGTTCCAGGTGTATCGCAAAATAACACACGTTGCACAAACAGCTCTGTCTACATCAAATCTTTCCATATAGGCCTCATCCAAAGCATGATTTAGACTGGGATAATTAACGACTATACCGACAGCGATGACAAATTCAAACTCAAAATTTATTCCCAAATTGAACCCAAAATGACAGCCGTATACTGTTATAAAGTGCATTATGATGCGTAATACATTATTTGTCACCATGACGCATTATGATTGTAGACTGTATTAAATTTAACAGCACAAAACTCTTTGTAGAGTTTCAATTAATCTCCATTTGTCAAACTCATCCGACCTGACCAATTAATTAAGCTTAAAAAAGGGATTGATGTTTTGTACTGGCAGTTGGATAGATATGGAAACAGATAGAGTGACATTTTTAACAAAAGCTGACCGATTGACCAGGGAATGATAATGAATTAAGCGAGACAGAGTTGTGAAGTTAATTGTGAACAGATTTAACCGGTATAGTTAGTAACATGAACAGGAAAACACACACTGTTACTGGATGCAATGTCCACTTCATCCTATGTGCTAAATAGATTTAGAGCATTGAAAAATAATTGTAAATATCCGTTTTGATTCGACAATTTCAACATTGAGCTCATTTTTGATCTCGTGGTTTCTATCGGATTCAGTGAACAATATCGACGAATCGAATTGTGTTAAATCGATTTGACAAGGTTTGTTTAAATATCATTGGGACACAGATGAGATCATTGAGTGAAAGATGAGATCAATTGGTTCAAACATGAGATCATTGAGATAAATATCAGACCATTTAGAAAAAGCTGAGACCATTGAGATAAAAAAGACATAAATGAGATCATTGATGAGAACACTGAAACAAAGATGAGATCGTTGAAACAAAGATGAGATCATTGACAAAAAGATGACATTATTGCGACAAAGATGAGATCGTTAATATTAAGGTGTGATCATTGCAACAAAGATGAAGTCATGGGGACAGAAATGAACTCAGAGAGACACATATGAGATAATGCAGGCAAATATTAGATATTTGGAACAAAGATTAAACTTAGGAGACAAAGCTTTGATCGTTGAGACAAAGATGACATCATCTCGACAAAATGAGATCAGAAAGACACAGATGAGACCATTGAGACAAATATATTATTATTGAGACAAAGATGAGCTTACAGAGACAATGCTTAGTTCAGAAAAACAAAAATGAAATAACTGAGCCAAATATGAGATCATCGAAACAATGACGACACCATTGCTACAGGTAGGGATGTGTTATATCGGGCTACCGTCTCCATTAGGTTAATTTGGACTGGTTCCCGAGAGCGTCGTTCTATTCGCAGGATTTTATTCGAGTTTCATACCCAATGAGGAGGGAGGTGTATTGCAAGAGCGTGAACACAAACATACACCTAAAGCACGTGTAGTCTTCACAAGAACATCTGTCCAAAGCGGCCGTGTTTTCCAGACAATACCCGCATATGAGAGAATTATTGGAAACATTGATTCCATCAAGTGTATTTTCCTAGTGTTAACTGAAGAGAAACTAGATGATCTCAATGAATAAATTGTGTCTTCAGTCTGATAAGAAAGCATATAGCCAACTTACTTTAATGGGAATAAACACGAGTGAGCCATATGGAAAAATAAATCTTCCATGTATTTATGATATGAAAGTGTGATAATTTAACATAGATTCATGACTATAGATTCAACATTCTGGTTGTGTTGCAATGTACAAGAAGTGGTTATAAGAATACGTTAAGAAGGGCTCTGAACCAGTCTAATAGAGAGGAGCCATTTGTACAGGTGTAAGCGCTCCATCGATGTTTAATCCCAGATAACATAAGTCCCTGTTTATAACATCAATAGCATCTGTCTAACATTTCCCGTATGCTTAGAAATACAAGTTAAGTAGTTACGCAAAGTCTGTGTTATAGTGTATACAATGATATGTTGTACAGATAGAGTATTACAAATATCGAGCTTTTTCCAGCTGAAATAATAGTTCAAACGGTGCCATCCGAATCACCGCGTATCGAGGCTCAATACGAGACTACACATTTCATTGTAAACGTTAAAAAATGTCACACTAGCCTTACACAACTGAACCGAATTATTTCCTTCACAGATCTGGCCTCGCTTCTCTTATCTGCTAGAAGTGTCTGGAAGAGTTAAATACTGTCTGAGTGGTTGGAAGAATGTGATAGTAATTCACCTACTCTCTCTCATAAACATGGGCAAGGCCGGTAAACTGGTTAGGCGGTTCTTGATTCGGGGTGAATAAGAGAGTTACTGAGTCTATTACCATGATAGTGTGCTAATAGTAGTCAGTGGCAAGGGTGATATTGAGGCCACCAAGCCTTATTCAGACGAATACTTCCATAATAAGTATCTTTTCCACTCCAACTCCGGTGAAAACAGACAGTTTCATCAGATCAACAAACACCTTGATTGCTGACTGTATCTCTATCAAAATTGGAGACTACCACTCTGATCATGGTAGATACGATACACCAACCAATCAGACACTAGCATCCTGATCCAAGTAAACAAACTAACCAATCAGAGATCAAGATCAAGGTAAACAAATTAACCAATCAAGGACCCTGATCAAGGGGGCAATAACCATCCAGGTTCTGATTAATGTATATAAAATACAGAATCAAAGTATCGTGTTGAAGGTAGACAAACTAGCAAAAACGAGACTACTACTAGCAGACCAAGGTAGAAAAAGAAGCCTATCAGATACCCGGTTCAAGGTAGACAAATCATCCAATCAATAACCTGATCAACGTTGATCAACTAGCCAAAACGAGACTCCACCACGGATAAAGGTAGACAAACTAGCTAATCAGAGATCCGGATGACGGTAGACAAACCAACAAATCAAAGACCGTTATCAAGGTAGACAAACTAACCAGTCAAAGCCTACTACCATGATCAAGGTAAACAAACTAACCACTCAGAGATGCTGATCACAGTAGAAACATTAACCAATGAGAGACTAACACCCTGATCACAGTAGACAAACTAACCAATGGGAGACTAACACCTTGACCAAAGTAGACACATTAACCAATGAGAGACTAACCTCTGATCACAGTACACAAACTAACCAATGAGAGACTATAACACCTTGACCAAAGTAGACACATTAGCCAATGAGAGACTAACACCCTGAGCACAGTAGACAAACTAACCAATGAGAGACTAACACCTTGACCAAAGTAGACACATTAACCAATGAGAGACTAACACCCTGATCACAGTACACAAACTAACCAATGAGAGACTATAACACCTTGACCAAAGTAGACACATTAACCAATGAGAGACTAACACCCTGAGCACAGTAGACAAACTATAACCAATGCTAGACTAGCACCTGGTCACAAGAGACAATCTACCCATGAGAGAATATCATCTTGACCACATTAAACAAACTAACCAATCAGAGATCCTGATCACAGTAGACAAACTAACCAATGAGAGACTAACACCCTGATCACAGTAGACAAACTAACCAATCAGAGAATATCACCTTGATCACAGTAAACTAACCAGATCATATCCTGGCTGTATTTATTTGATTGATGTTTTAAGATCACTTTCACGGGTACACCCACTACCTCTAAAGCCATCACTAAACAAACAAAACACGGATAAGAGACTTACGTATACAATTGCGACGTATCGTCATGCGAATTAACACAAAATGGCAGAAATCCATACTTGTGTCATGTCAACTTCTTGGGAAACACTGATAACGCTCTGACTTCATAGGGTCAGTGGCTTACAGCATTATCTAGAGATCTTCCTTGAAAACAAAAGATGCCAGCAATTAGTCGGACTGACAACGTGCAATTTTAAGATAGATTAAAACTTGATCTTGTTTCCGTTCAGATGCATAAAGCACACAAAGGGATCAATCGGTTATCTTCGCTAATTATAACTGGCGCGTGTGTTATAAAATAAACCAGATACCCTTAAAATATCAATAAATAAACACACAACTGATAGGAGACAAGTCAAACACGTTAACTGTTTCCTATATCCTTTCTTACATTTAAAATCTAGTTTACAGGGAATGTTAACCTCTCTTACATCCCCAATCCACCTAGATGTGAATACGTATCTGACGGATTTGTATAAAGTCAATAGAGATACGAGTCAAGTCGTACGAAACCTTTAGAAATGAGGCCTGCCTCTGAATAGAAAATAATATTGAATTCGTATGGCCCCTTACTTCATCGAAAAACATTCTGTTCTGTTCGTTGAATACTCACCGAGGGTGGGTCCCTAACTGGGAGAGACCAAAGCAGGTCCCGCCAGATCTTTATCTCAAATAGGAAAGACTTTTTCAATCGATCAAGAGCGAGTAGTGTAGTGTACTGCTGAGAAATAATTGATTTTAACGTGAAATTGGACGTCAAGTGATCGTCTTATGGTTGATCTAACCCACAAGTGTTCAAGGAAAAAAACGAAATGAGTTAAAAGAAATGTAAATGTAAGACTATATAATTGATATATATTGGAAGATTACGTGCTGAAATATGGTAGCGTTCGCTTAATTTTAAAGGTAAGGAAGACTCCTGGAGCGTAGCTACACGCCACTCGAAATTATCTACCACATCTTGTGTTTAGCTACCTTTGTGTGGATTAGACACTTTTTAGACTGTTGCTTCGACAACCTTTAGCTATTTATGATGATTTCCAATATGACGGCCAATACGTTTAAAATGCATTTAATAATACTGACGTTTAGACTAAATGTTCCTTAAGTATTTTTAGTATTTTTTAGCTAAATTGTAACTGTTTTAGATTGTTGTAGTTCTACTCTGAGTTTTGAAATATGCAAAGTAAAAATTGCAACATAAATAGTAACAGTTGAACGATAATGTAACAGTTAGGGTTTATTGTCTTACCTAAGCTAGATTAGGTAAGGATTTATCAAAGTGTACAGTCGCTGAATGTTTGTCAGAACTTTTCTACTCAGGACCAATTTAAACGAGCTCTTGCATATTTACAAATCAGTCTGGCGAGGTGACTGAACCCAAAGATTGTTATCTGTATTCAAGTTGTATTGTGGATAGACACCTAAATTATATTCGGAAAGCTGCGATTTGAGAGAAATTTTCCGTTTTATCATGATTCCCCAGACGGTAGCCGCCATTTTGAATTGCTCTCGACGAAGCAGTCGTTATTACATACACACTTTTTTGGACACATTCTAAGGAGTTGAGTAGTTACTGAGCACATTTCAGGTGTCAAATGAAGTCACGCCTATAGGGTGGGTGTTCTCCAATACCCAATAGGTAACTCCACTCTATGATGACGCTTAAGGGCGGGCTGTTAAATCTTAATGTGGATAGCTTCTTTGCCGCTATATTGTTTATAGTTCCCAAAATTGACACATAAATCGAAGCTATATTATGGCCTGCGGCGATTTGGTGCTAACCTACCGCTGTATTAATATTGGGTTGTCAGGCGGACTATTTTGTATCCCACTACCCTGGGGTTTTAATAACTATGTACCACTTTCTCCATGTAATACGCTACCCAACATAATGGATATCGAAAGTAACACCACACTTTTTTACTTGAGGATGGGGTCTTTCGGTTTCTCAAGTATCTTTATTAACGTATTTAGTGGTTTGCTGTATGCTTTACTTTTACCGACTAGTTTTTCAGACAAACCTCAATTTGAACAAGTTACTGAACTGATGAGAGTTTCAGTTGTAGACGAATTTTGTTATGTTATTTTTATAATGACATGCCAAAATAGTTCTTCTTTTAACAAACCAGTCTAGATTCTTTGTCACCGATCAATAACAGATTTAACTCCAAGTTTTTGGCGTAACTGGTGTTGAGTTAAAGTTTAAGCAATGGTTAGTGTTTGTGGGTTTTCGGAAGACAATAAAAAGTTAATAAATTGTTGGCATCTTTTTAAATTTACATCTAGGAACGGGCTTGATAGACTCCCTTCGAGCTACCGGGTAAACAGATTGTCTGGATCAATGTTAATAAAGGTGGAAACCGCAAGAAAGCCCACAGTATATAAGACGGATGTAGGAGATGAACGAGTATACGAAACGCGTTCTGATGGCTCGTCTTGTGTTGACTACATCGAGGGTAGAGATCGCGAAGACAAACTTTTTTTTACCATGGCTGTTATACAGAACCAATTTTTTCTCTTTCATATTTTTATTTCTTTCTTATAAAGACATGCCGACGACATGCATCGTCTTCGTGTTGCCCTCAATGTACTGTAGAGTAACACTTACCCCATCTGACCACCCGCTTAGCATGTGATATTTATTTAATGTTCACAGCAAGTCCGGTTGATGGGATATCAGACGTTTGATTAATATTGCAGGAAAAGTGGATGATTTCTTGACTTTCTAACCTCGGTATTGACAAATGTCTCCAGATTCAAAAAGCTCAACGTTGTTGAATCAATCAAGCTAAACGAAACAGGAAAGCAAATAATATATTTGTCCTGTGTCCTCTGTGTCTGTTGTAATAACACCCAGTCGACGTTCTTTCCCATTTAAGTGCAGATTGTCCAATGGTACAAATAAGCCAGTATATAGTAATGAGAGGTTTCTGCCATTACCATTACTTATTTTGTTAAACATCATGCCTTATTTTGTTCTCGTTGGTCGTGATAATGAAATATAGATTTAAAAAAGTAAGACATTCATTAGAGTAAGAGTATCATTAGTTATGTTATACGCTTGAGTTTGGAAACTGACATTTATTTTTATCTCCATCAAAGTCAACTTTACGTTTTCGTTTCAGTTAACTTACAACACGGGAAACCATGCTGCTCAAGCGAAAATCTCGGAAAACCCTGTTCTTATTACACTAGTTCAAACCGTAGGATGAATATAATCGGTATAACAAAACGATGTTTCGCGTTTAAGAAAGTGGCATCATGATTTGCCAGCTTTGGACCATTGGTGATGCGTCGCGCTCGCTGCACTTCAATCGTCTGGAGATAACAGATCGTGGTGTTCCTTACTCAAACATACAGTATTGGTGTCATGTACGTCAAGACGGTCCAGTGTTTGCCGAGGAAAGGTTTCAAGCTGTATCTCAAAATAACACACGTTGTACACACAGCTCTGTCTCAGCCAAATACATCAAACAGAGACACACGCATTATTTTCATAAAGGTCTCACCAAAAGCATGATATAGACTGTGATAATTAATGACTCTACCGACAGCGATGACAAATTCGAAATTCAAAACTTATTTCCAAATTAAACAGAAAACGACAGCCTTATAATGCCATTGTGTACTGTATTAAAGTTAACAGAACAAAATTCTTTGTGGAGTTTCAATTAATCTCCAGTTGTCAAACGCTGTTAATTACGCTTAAAAAAGTGACCGATTGACCAGGGAATCAGAATGAATGCTGGGAGGCAGAGGCGTGAAGATAATTTGTTAAAGTGAACAGGTTTAACTGATATAGTTGGTAACATTAACAGTAAAACACACACTGTTGATGGTTGCCATACCGCCATCATCCTATGTGATAAATATATTGAGAGCAGTGAAAAGTAATTGTACATGTCCGTTGTGATTGGACAATTTCAACATTAAGAGCATTTGTGATTCCATGGTTTCTATCGGATTCGGCAAAAAATTTCGACGAATTGAACCGCTTGAAATCGATTAAACAAGATTTGGTTAAAGATCATTGAGGCAAAGATGAGATCATTGAGTGAAAGATAACATCATGGAGACAAAGATAGGACCATTAAGACAAATATAAGACCATTAAGAAAAAGCTGAGACCATTGAGTAAAATATGAGATAAACGAGACAAAGATGAAATCATTGAGACACAGATGAGCCATGAGAGACAAAGATGAACCCAGAGAGATAAATATGAGATAATTGAGAAAAATATGAGATAATTGAGAAAAATATGAAATAATTAGACAAAGATGAGATCATCGCGACAACGATGAGATCGCTGACATAACGATGAGATCATTGGGATAAATATTAGATCATTGGGACAAAGATGAGATCACTGAGATAAAGACAGCTTGTATTTATTTAAATATAAGAGTGAGATACAGATGGACACATTGTTTTATGAGTGACAGGAAACCGTGCGTATTAAGTATCATATCTAGTTTAAACGGCCCCAAATTGTGATCTTTTGCACGTTGTCTTCTCCGTTTGAAAATAACTTCATATATAATTTAAGAAATTAATGTTTGATTTTTTAAACAGTAAATCTCTTAAATAATAGCTAATAAAAATGGACTGTCCATTGTTTTGCGAGAAGGCGAATCTTAAATTTAATTCCTAACCAGATACAAATGACCATGGTATCACTTGATGTTGATGGACCATTTGTCTGTGGCTCTCTCTTATCGGGGTCATAATGCCCAGCTCACAGATCGTGACACCCTCGAGAAGTAAGTGCTCTTTGATGCCCCTTAATTAGAAACAGTGAATAGAGGAAGTGTTTCTTAAAGCGAGAAAATTAGCATGGTTTTATCTTTCAGCTTCAGTGTTATATGTCTGTTGTGTTTTTCCAAATTAGAAATGCGATTTTTCTCCAATGGAGATCAAAGATAAAGATTGACATATACACGTCGATAAATGCATATAAGTCACGTGTCTTAATTATGAACGTTATCAAATTGATAAAAAAAAAACACCTAAATAAATGAACGACACTCCATAACATGACTATAATTCTGCTACTTCTATTAGCATAGATCAAACTTATATACATGTAGTACGTTAAGTAATGTTTAAATGAGATGGATTGTTATGACTTAAAAGACAGACTATTTTCACTGGATTATGAAAGAGACTCATTAAACCTGATAACAGTAAATGATGTATTCCTTATGGAAATTGTCAGATGAGAGACCAGCGTACGAAAGCTCAAAGGCATATCTATCAGCTAGCGTTGTTTGTTAATCACTGATTTGTTGGGCATCAAACGAATGACGATGGCAATCGTAATTCACTCAAAACAAGACATAACAATACACGTTTAGATCTGTCTATCCTTAGTAGTTGTGCATATTCTATATAAGCAGAATTTATAATAATGGACTAAAAAAATCCTACACAAACGCAGATATTCGAATACACACAGCAATTGAAATACTATTCAATTTGGCTCAACAAACGCAAGAACAAAAATAAAAGTACGCCATCGAAAGATGTCATCGCTGTTCTGCTACCCGTAACATAGTGAGAGACAACAACAAACAAGATGGTAAGTGAATTGTACTTTTTATAAAACAAGATAATATGCGTATAAAACTTAGTGAATAAGAAAAAGGTACATACGGGTTAGAAACTGATCTCTGCGAAGAATGACTAGGTCAGTCGTATGGAAAAAGGGATAAATATTGCCACTGTTGTTACAAAACACAATCAGCTTAAAGTCTAATTAAGAACTCTTACTAATTTTCGGACTTGAAAAGTTATTGACCCAGTGTAAGTCATCAGAGATTTTCTTCCGTTCGGTTTATAAATAATGATGTCATAAATGATCATGTTTACTGTTGTTATGGAGACTTGTTGAATAAACGATGTGTTTACATGATCATTTGTGATAGTCTTACAGCTACATGTATGTTAATCCAGCGATTATTGGTATTACCCTGCTGTTTCGTTACTGATAAACATTTAAAGGTCCATTCTCACAGTGCGATTTGTAGAAACGATTTCAGGGGATGCCCATTATTTGCAAAGTTTTAACTGGTGCAGTCATCCGTACTGTATTCTTGGCCAATCAAAATGTCGCAAATAAGGGGAATCCCCTAAAATTGTAACTACTTTTCGCACCGCGAGAGTTTACGAATTAACTCACCAGATAGATCAATTAGTGCGTAAACGTGGTCTAACTAAGGCCATTTGATATATAACAGTTGCAGGTTAGTTTGCTGGATAAGGGATTTGTCTGTACTTCTTTATGCATCTCGTGATGTTGTGCCAGCTCGATGCGACAACAAATATATCACAGACGCCACAGGCAACAAACAATGACAATACG
>JAQQZZ010113246.1:0-15199 GCA_030265115.1 Mopalia vespertina | reverse complement strand
AACAAGATGGCCCGGGTGTATCTTAGAGTCAATGTCTCGACGTAGGAAGTAGAATCGATTATATTTTAGAATGAAGAAACACATCAAATACGCAATTACCTATGATATTATTTAGATCATATTTAATGCCGATGTTACCTTTCATGTCAAAATACATTTCTACTTCAAATATTTTTATCTGCTTCAGGCTGCGACTACCATAACGTACATGGTAAAGTACATGCCGGAGGCGGTGTTTACACGAGTGGCCACAGGTTTGGGTATCGGGCTATTCACAAAGGCACAGGGTCTCACCGTATACCCTGAGATGTCTAGTCACACAGATACTCCTTCGTGTCACCGTAAGTCCATATAACTCCGATAAAGCCACTCTGGAACCGTTGACTATTGCACCGTTATGCACAAGTAATATAAGGACACAAATTCGGCATTACAGGATGACATCAAGTTGATGACTTCGTTGTTATTGTGACTTAAAGGCGATGTGTCGACGTTTTGCTCTATGTTTATGACGTAAAGGTTTTACACTTTACAGCAAATTACTCAAATAACAAATAAATTGTCCGCTGTTTTGCGATTGGACAAGTCGCATCGTCATCTGACGGCAATACTTAAAAAACATTTATTTGTGTTCTCACATCATATCAAATTTAGTTTTCTTAAACGCCCAAATTTAACATTTAAAGATTTTTTGCATTTAAAACAGTTTTATTATAGGTATAGTGACGTCACTTGTGCGCTTGAAAAAGGGAACTTTTAAATTCCGACAATGGTATTTGGAACTGTGTCAATTCCCTTAAAGAAAACTCCATAGCATCTTATAGGATTTTCAAAATCCTATATGATGTAGACAATCATATAGGACACCATAAAACAAATCCTATAGGATTTTATAAGATTTTGTTCACACTCCTATATGATCCTAAAAGATTGTATTGTAAGGGTTCGTTCTTTTCATGTAGTAACAAAATTGTAAAATGTAATAGCATGCAATATATCATTCCAGTAGAGCCATTGTTGCTCTGTGGCGCTCTTTTGTGCTACTGAAAAATCTTTTTTTCTTTCCAAAATGTAAAGATGTTTAGACGAAAACCAAACCCAAATTAAAAAACTGTGTAGTGTGAGAGAAAGAAAGGAGAAGTTTAACTAAAATAGTGAGCCTGGATATATAGCGAGCCATTACGAAACTAATATTCTGAGTGTGTGGATAGCTTTCCCAATCGCGTTGAAAACAATTCGGTAACAGACTTAATAACTCACATATGGTAGACTTTATCTGCCATATTGACAATAATCGCCAACAAAAGAGTTGGGCTCTAAATTAACCACATATGCGAGTGGAGATCTTTTTTTCTGGACTTTTTTTCTGGAATTAACCTTTAGTTGGCTTGTACAGGGCAGTGTGGTTTGGTCACAGTCTTTTTGTCTTCTCTTCTGTCAATTACAGTTGAGGTAGACCACCGCCGAGTAACTGAAATACTTATGGCCACGGCATCAAACACCAATCAATCAACCGACTAATCTGGTTTAATATGTTTAATCACACTTTGTCTGATTCCAGGTCAGTGCTCAGGATCCTGCGGCATCACGTGCATCTCTGACGGCAGAAAATACTCTACTATTGGCGGTCTGACGTCTCGACGCTCTTACGTTGTCGATGACAACGTACTGTGTAACAGCCATGACGGCTATCATAAAACATTGAACGTTCTTGGTCATGAATACGCACATCAAATCATGTCTCATCTCGATAGCACTTGGAGAAATAGAGTGAGTAGATTATGTTGATGCGGATGAAACAAATCTTAGTGATAGGGGAAGTATGCAACACATTAATATGTTAACAAGATTGCTACTACAGGTTCAGCAGTATTCCTCGTCGTCATTGAAGGCCCTTTAAATGTTGTTGGTGTAAATAAAACATAACGTGGCGTTTTTATACCACATTTGGTGAAGCGATGTCACGGAGGTAAACATATATTATTAAACGTATAATGCCGGTCAAAAGTTTGCTATGAATTGTTGTTGTATATTTCTCTAACTTAGATAAGTATTATCAGGTAGAAATATTCAAATAAGCATGGTATAAAAAAGCCTACGTTACATTTTACTTATACAGCAGCAACAATAAAGAGGTTTTCAGTGGAAAACGGGTATTCCCAAAGGAATATAACACAATTTTTTAGTAGTAACTAAATTAGGTGTATAGTGTTACCATGACTGTTGTCTTCCTTTTTATCGGTTCTATTAGGTACATAAACTAGAAGTCATCGACCTTGGTTCTGTTATCAGCGTGTCCGACTGCTAAATGCTGATCATCATTCTCTGTACCGCTTACGGGTTCCAGTTCTTCCAGTGGACCTCAAGTATATGAGGGAATCACATTAGGTGAATCCAGCTACTGCTAGGATGGTTCACGACTTTTACGACTCTCGGTTTTCCACAGTATCAAATTAAGAGAGCGTAAGAAGTGGACAATATGTCATGATTTAAGTGAAATGCCCTTGAGAACGACGTTAAAGCACAATCAAACATAAATGAAGTTTCAGCTCGACACCACATGTGATAATAAGAGAGAGTAGACATGGTTGTCATGCAAAATTTTCAATATCATATACGTACATTTAACTCGCAAAATAATAATTCAACCACCGACGCAAGCTAATTTCAAGCTCATTTTGTTCTGGGAAACGCGTGATATACCATCTCATATGAAGCCGCACACCGTGTTCAGACAGTGTTTCATATCATTGTCTCACAGCCTTTCTGGATTTATCCCTCAAATCAACTGGCAAGTTTCAGGGTTAAACGTATATCCTATCCTTAAAAGACGGCGAATTATCACGGAACGTATCCCATCACTGAAACGATTATCCAATTGGCGTCGATGCTTTTCCTCGTACCATATCGGCATGGCCGTAAACGCCAAAGCAATTGACGTTCGGACAGTGTGTGTTGGAATGTAACCAAAATGTGTATGTTACCGGATGTGAAGAGGCCTCACACGGCACATGCGTGGTACACTTTACAACCAGCGGATGATCAATAGTTCAAATCGCTCTGTGTCAAGAAATTATTAATTATTTTAAAACTTTTATGTTCATATTAGCCATTAAATCCGACTGATTAAACATATATCCATAATATTCGGACAAATCATTGAGTATAAATTCCAATAATCCGCATGGCGTCGGACCAAATATGGATTAATCGCGTCACAATACTTTCACTGCTGGCCCGTGGTTGTTTCAGTCCATTGTAAAATGGCACTTCAAGTTGATATCGTTTATCGACATTCCCGAGAAGTTGCGACATGTTCTCGTACAGAAATCAAGATCCAAGGGACGTAGCTACCTATCAGATCATTTGACGGTTAACGAGCGAACGCAACAACGTAGGGTGAATGGAAGAAGGTAAGCATATTTACACAGCGGCAGATTGTCCACTTCACACTGCCACATTTAAATACCGTCGAAAGTCAGTGGTGGCGCCATGTCGTGTGACTCACTAATATACCTGGGGTCGACAGATGGACTCGATCCTTGAGCAGTATATCGAAGTAGGATCAGTAGGCAGACACGCACTGAACAGCGGCCACGGGCCCCTCAAAGAGCCCGCTCAATCAGAGATTTGAGACTAAGGCATAAACTAGGATCAGCAATTTTTTTCTAATCTGTTTCCTACCAAATGTTTCGAGGGAAATAAGAACATACAGTATGTCAGATTACTGAGACAAGCTATGTTCTCACTACAGATTGTTGTGCCCTTGTAGACCGCTGTATGTGTTCGCTGTTTATGGTGGGGTAGTTTTCTTTTCGGTATGATGGTAATATAGGCCTACTGAGGTGCGTGTGACTGTTAAATAATGTTGTTTGTCAAATTCTTTACTCTGCAGATCTTCAAAGCTTACAATGACGTAAAAGCTCGAGGTGTCTGGCACTTGAACTCGTACGCCATGCGAAACGCCAATGAATATTTTGCTGAAGCTACTGGTGCCTTCTTCTTGTCCAGCCACATGGTCGGTGCCAACGGTGGTATGAATATGTAAGTATCAAGTGCATTCGTCAAGATCGTCTATTCTCAAAAATATATGTGTGTTATTAAATCCAATATAAACATGTATACTGTAAATCACATAAAATTTCGTTCATGAACAGTGCTTACATTTTTGCTAGTTGTGACAATGTTACAGCATGTAAACAGACAAATTTATGTTTTCTGAGAAATCTTCATGCTTTCTAACTGGGAAATCAATCGTCTGACTCTCAGACACAATTTCCAAGCCTTTAACATAGCTTCCAAAGTAGCAATTTTATGAACGAATTTTTAGTTGATTTAGGGTACTCGGGGTTAGTGGACTTCTATGACAACGGATAGTCCACTTCTAATCATTCTGCTTTACTCAAATACAGTGGAAAACCAAGATGAAATCTCTTATAAAGAAGCCCACAATGTACTCAAGGGTATTTCACTTATATCACAAGGGGATGACCATTTCACACTGTTCCTTGCTTAAATGCGAAGGGAGGCGAGGAGGAAACCCTGCAATTATGGGAGCCACATCATGTGACTCACCGATATACTTGATGGTCTACAGAAGGCCTCCAAGCCTGTGGATCCTACAGCGAGGTAGGATTAGAAGGCAGGATACCAGAGGTCAAGAGGGACTTGACCCTGTGATCGGTACAGGGAAGCAGGTTCAACAGGCCAACGTGCTTACCACAGAACTATGGTCGTCGGCCATTAAGTGATGTAGAAAAAAGATGAAAATTTCTAATATGAAAGTTGAACTTTTTTGGCACAAGATGCATTTAAGACAACAAATAAAAAACTGCCTGATTTATTTCGCAAACAAATATAATCAAAACACAGATGAAAAACAAAATATATACAAACTCAAGACTTTATAGCATGCCAAATACAACCAATTGTAAACAAACCAGGCAAATAGTTAACCCTTCAACCCAGATTTTGTCAGGACCCTACATGTTTTAACTTTTTAATTGAAGAACAGCAACTTATTATAAACACTATTTCTTTGCAGAAACCACTGGGTTTAAAAAAAAACTTAAAACTGCATCATCTTAATATATATTTTTCTTCTTAAGCCATATACAGTGAAGACCTAATCACCTTGGGGACATAATGAGGGGCAAACCCTATGTACAGCTCTATGTGTTAGTATTGCTACACATGTTTTTAAAAGCACTGTCAGTTAACAATGAACAAATCCAACTGGATTAATTTTGAAAACTTTTTAAAACTTTGGCGTTGATTGCACCCCATGTTTTGCCCTGATAGTGCCTTACAATGATATCGGACAGGATTAACTGCTTGACATTTGCTAAGCCGAGTTTTTTTCAGGTTGAATAATTGCTTATAATGACTACATTTGTGTGTATTGCTTTTGGGAGACATGGTGTGGTGGACATTTGAGCATTATCCTGGAGCACGTTTTAGAGCGGTTACACTCCATATGTCTTCATACGGTCAAAGTCTTACAAAAACCCGAAACACAAAATGTAATATTTTTCCTACATAATTTTACAGAAGTTGCTTCAAAATGATAAATATTGAATATGTAGTGTGTACTAAATCTACAGTCTACATGTAACCACCCCTGGAAAAAATGTAAAATTTCTCGTGACCACCAATTTTCAGGTTAAAAATTTCTCACCAGACTTTATACGGCAAATACGGTTCGAAAAAAATCTTAAACACCATGAACTATAGCTTTAACTTTTATGAGATAAATTCAACTTTTTATGGGTTGACATCAATATTGGAGTGGGTTTTATAAAAAAATTATGATAGAATAGAATAGAATATACTTTATTTAACGTAGGTTTTAAAACAATTAATGGTTATTATTAAATAATAAGTTTTTTTTTTTTTTAAATTTCTCACCAGACGTAGGATGTCATGCGACCGTGGGTTGCATGATTTTCCAGGGGTGCATGTAACTAAGGACCAAACATGGGACTTATTAGCCAGTCAACAAAAACTGAAAAAGTAATACCCACACTATTTGACAGGATCTGCAAAGAACTTTCCTTGATTAAGTCTGGTGACCGTATTTTGGGATATGTTTGTAAACTGGTGACGCCAACACCAGGGGGTTGAAGAGTTAACATATAGACTAAACTGACCTCCCATACTTGATTTCTCACTGTCCGTCTCGTCGTGAATGTCGTCTCCACGGCTACTCTCCGTAGCGCTCAGCTGTCCCCCGTACATGTTTCCACTAGTGATGCTTGTTTTACTATCAGCCATTCCCTGGGAACCATATAGCTGATTACTTCCAATACTGACATTATCACTCTCTGAAACAACAACAGATATTTATATGAATATGCTAGCCAGAGATCCGGATTCAAATCCTGGGGGAGGCAAGCAAATTTTCTTTATCCAAAATAAAAATTACTGAAAATTTTAATGATTAACGACAATCTGTAGTGAAAGTTGTAGTTCCTTTTCAATCTACACACACATCTATCATTGTTTCAGCAAGATACTGACCTTTGTGACCTATGCGACCTCTAACAAAGAGTTCATTTATTTTAATATAATTAGTTTTAATGATTTAAAAATATGAAATAGTTTGAAGAAAAATATCTTTTACCAAGTTATAGTTTATAAGTGAATTCGGCTAATATAACTCACAAATGGGCCACTATTTGGTATAAGCACCGACATACAAAATTGTACATTACAACTATTTTATTTCGGCTTTAATTCATTAAGTCGTGATAATGAAGCCAAAGTAGCTATAAAATGTCGTACAAAGTTGTACAAAACAGAATTGGCATCTTGCTTTCACAGACAATATTTAAAAAAAAATTATCATCACAAAACCAAATTATTATGATTTCAAAGGGTTTATACCAGATTCCAAGCCCCCCTTTTTCCTCCGTCCAATGCTGACGTCATCCTCGGAGCTCTCAGAACTTTCACCTTCAGAACTGTCGCCATAGCTACCGGCCCCACCTAGAATAAAAGAAGATAGTAGAAACATCTAAGGTGACAACAGAAAAATAACATTTTGTGGAGTGTTTACAAGCAACCATAATTTCAAATATTGCACCTCATTTGTGTTTGCTGTGGTCCATATGATAGGATATTGACGTGTTCAATTTTGAGTTCCTTCCCTTGGAAGTACTTTTCACAAAAGACATGAAAAGTGCTGTTTGCACTTAAAGTAAATTTTGCCTGATTCACCAGTTACGAGTTCGTGGACTTTCAAAATACGGTATTATACAACAAATAATGTAGGGCACTTTGGGCCACATTGCTGTTTATGGAATGGTCAGTCACACTCAATGAGTTATTATTTGATAAATTCATCTGTTATTTGGCCCAAAGTTTCCTGCATTATCTGTTAAAATGTTTCTTATTACACAAATAACCATAGTCAACCAGATTAATTTCAGCTCCTCTTTATCACAGTGCTTTATCACAATGTGGCCAGTATTTCCGAATTGTGGGTGCCCTAGATTACTCCCTTATGTCAAAACTTTGAAGTGAATTGAATTGGTATGAATACAGAAACTGACACCATTCCAGAGAAAGAATTTCAATATAAAGTAAAACATTCACCAAATTTAAAAAACATTGATCTAATAGAGTAACTTTTATGTACAATATAAGTATCAGTTGGGGTATGTCTGATTAGAGTTAAATGCCAGGCTTACGGTTATTTCACTTATATGTCAGCCCATTGGACAAAGAACAGCGATGATACAAGGCAATTATGTGAATTAAGATATTGTCTGAAAAGACTGTCTTCCAGCCCTCCCTAGTCTGCTAAAAGCAAATAATAAACCAAAAACGTTTGAATAAATCATTAAAAAAAAATAGCCGCCCAAAATATTTTTAAGCAAATTCCTTCACCATTATCAAAAAGAAGTACATGTACATATAAATAAAGAATAAAATAAAGCCATGGAAATAAAATCATTTCTCCCAAACAAGTTGGTTCTCATTAGTTAAGTGCCTGCCTAAAAACAAACTGTCAACAAAAACAAAAGCAGCAAGAGTTTAATTATACAAGAAAAATACCATGATGAGAAACTGTGAATGTCGTCCACAGGGAAACCGCAGCTTATTAACTAGGGGAACATAGAGGAGAAAATAAGATATCAGGCTCAATAATTAACTACATCTTTAAAACTAATGAGTCTCCAAATATGCAATCCATCAAGTGACTCATCCAAAACTTGGATTTTATCGGCTAAATGGGATTGCCAAGATTTAATCCAGTAATAAATTAAAGTCACTTCATCAATTATAAAAGCAATGTTAAAATAACAAAATGTTAAAATGAGTAGGAACCTAAACAACTAAATCGACTGCTGACTGGTGTTTAACGCCTCGTTTAAGAATTCTCTTAATCCTCTCAAATTTCAACCAAAAAACTACTACTTTGGAAGAAAGAAAGCACCAGGGTTTATAAAAAAACATATTACATTATTAGTATTTTACTTACATTCAGAGAAATGATTGCCTTAAATCTTATCCCCCATTCTCCTTACCAGCTAACTTTATAGCCCCACCTGGTGGTATACTACTTCAAACTTAATTTTCAATAAACGAAGAAAAAATGAGAAATGATTGGCCTAAGTTTTATTCCCATTCTCTTTACTGGTGAGCTTAATTACAACCCCTGGTGGTATACAATGCCAAACTTATTTTTCAATAAACTAAGTAAAATGAGAAATGATTCATTTAAATTTTATTTCCCATTCTCCTTACTTGCAAACTTAATAACACCACCTGGTGGTACACTATGTCAAACTTATTTTTTCATAAACTAAGTAAAATGAGAAATGATTGGTTTAAATTGGTTTTAACTTCATTCTCCATTCTCCTTACCAACAGTGACCGGGCCACCGTGCCCAACACCACCAACACCGTGCCCACCAGTATTTACTCCACCACCGCCCCTACCACGACTCCATGTGTTGTAGGTCCGAACGGAACCAGATCTGTTTGTTCTTGGGGAGCGGTTCTCATTCCTGCCCCTGTTTAAACTCCCATGATATTTCAGTCCGGAAGATTCCCCCTTCTTCTCTGGAATCCTGTATTTTGGAATGCCTTTAAAGAACCAGGCCCCTGATCTTTTCCAGACCTGAAAGTGAAAGTGAAAGTGAGATTAATTCTATACATCTCATAAAGAGTATATCTTAAACAAGAAATTAATAACCAAGGTTACACAAGCATAAGCTGGGTTTGACTGACTGATTAATTAATTGGTTGGTATTTTAGGCCGTGGTTAAGGTAATTTTACTGATAGGATGGTGTAGTATGCCAACAAAAGGTTACACTTGCACAACCATAAAATGTGAAGTGTTTTGATAATGTTAGAAAGTTAATATTCCTCCAGTGCTAAGTAAAGACAGCATTGCTACTCTCCATAAAAAGTGCCCTAAGTCAGAGGGCCATACAATCGGAAATTGCTTGCAATCTTGGAAAAGTTAAGTTTCTCAACTAATGAAACAGCTGTCAAGAAAGACTTCCCAGAGTCAATGGGTGTCAAAGTGAGAAAGTCCTTTATTTCATAAAGACTGCCCAGTAAGCACATTTCCAAAGGGTGTTTACATTATAGTTACGGTTATTTTACCCCTATACCCAGGTTGTCCTTCTGGCTAAAGGGAGAATGTTTCAAACATAGTCAAACTGTTCTGTTGGAACATTAATTTCCCAACAGAGCAAATCACTTCATATTTTATGTTTGCCATAGTGTAGCTAAACTGTTGTGGTACATGAACGCGAAATAAGTTTGTTTGTTTGTTTGATTGGGGTTTAACGTCGTACTCAAGGGTATTTCACTTATATGACGACAGACTGTCCACTTCACACTACTCCTTGTCTTATTACGGTGGAAAACCGGGAGGAAACCTCGAAAAAACCACCCCCGCGATTGCCGGAGCCACATCTTATGACTCACTCATATACCTGAGGGTCGACAGACGGAATCGATCCTGTGAACGGTACATTGAAGTAGGCTCAGAAAGTGCACTCGCTAACCACTAAGCCACGGCCGCGGGCCCGTGATCATTTGAAGATCATAACCCTTGGAGATTATGTTGCTCCTGTGGTTTGTACATACTGACATTAGTGGGATTGTTAACAGTTATAGAAGGTGTGTAAACAAAAGCCAACACCCCTGGAAAAAATGTAATATTAAATGTAAATGTAATTGTAACGACCACTAATTTTAGGTTAAGAATTTCTCGCTGGACATACGGTGAATACGGGTGATAATCATAAGGTATCACACTGTATGCACTACGATATAGGCTGTGGCATGTGGGTCCGAGTCCAGACAGACTAACTGGACTGACACAAGGGAGTTACAGATTTTGATGACAAGTTTTTCCGAGACCACCTTCACTCGAAAACCTCATAAAACATCATGTGCAATAAGTTCCCATGGAATGGGTTAAAAAATAAAATAAAAAATTCTCGTCAGATGTAAGATTTCATGATTTTCCAGGGGTGACGACCAATAATCCAAAAACAGCCAAATTTTAACACTTAACTACTTAGAATAACAATAGAGCTATAAAATAAGGTATTGACAAAAATTATTGTTTGTTGTTATTCACATGTAAGCTTTATTTCCTACCCAATACATATAAATTCATGTCAAGCTAACATTTTACTGTATTTTTACAAATATATATAACACGGTCCTGATGATAAAAGAAAGATGAAACAATTTGTCAGTGATGTCAAAATCTTTACATTTAATTGTTTATCTTACAGATGTTTTAGTCCCATCCCATCTCTATTAAAAATAAAATTAAATGCTGAATTGTAAGAAAATAAAAAGATTTCAACAAGCTAACCTGTATACTCCCATTGGAATGGCCAGTAAATAGATATCGCCTGGGTCTGGAGCCCATCCTACTCGACCCCTCACACTCATGAACACAGGAGGCACTTATTGTACTGTTATCTACAGACTGGATTACACACACTCTGGAATTCAAAAAGTAATAATCTATTTAGCAATTGCCCACTATTAACAGAGATAAATGACTTGCTGTCATATATTGTAAGTTTGTAAACCCAAATTGTCAGTAAAAACGGCACCCTTTTTTATTCATTCACCTGGATTATTCTGCAGTGATAAACTTAAAACGTTAGACAGTCAAGCACTCAGGCATTAAAAAAAACGAAAGTTTCTCTTTCCAATACACTTTTCTGTAAGATTTTTTAACCGTTTAAATAAGGCAAGAGAAAATACATACAGTTGTTCGAGTGCTAGAGGAGAGCCATGTTAAACAGTCATTCAGAACAGTAGCTAAGAAGAAGAAACATAGGGTGTGTTTTTTGTATATTTAAATATCTATTGCGTTCTTTCTTGAATTTCATTGATAGTTTTATATTTAAGAAATACTTCAGGGTAGACAGAGCTTAGCGAGTTTGCCTACATAACGGCCGATAGGCTGTAGCAACCAGACCAGGTTGGAATGGCGGCACAATGCATGACTATGACTGAAGAGTTTAGCCACAATAACTAAGGA
Source organism: Mopalia vespertina (assembly GCA_030265115.1). Classification (NCBI taxonomy): domain Eukaryota; kingdom Metazoa; phylum Mollusca; class Polyplacophora; order Chitonida; family Mopaliidae; genus Mopalia; species Mopalia vespertina. The sequence continues at coordinate 3,668 of JAQQZZ010113246.1, read as the reverse complement.
CAACAATAATAAGCCTGAATTTCACACTATACAGGTATGTTAAACGCTTGGCTTACCTTTGACCGGTTGAAGAGAGTCTAATAAACAACTGATCGGTTTCTGGTACTACTTTCTGTACAAACACTTGTTGATCATCCTGCTCCCCAAATGGTCCTGTTAACACAAACAAATCAGAGAGACTGATAACTAACTAGATCAAGAATTGATTTCATTGGTGAATAACCTTAAAATGCACAGGTGAAGCAGAGAATAAACAGTTGATGTGTTGTATTAGAACATGTTGCTTTTCATATAAACAGTCAATATTTTATATCTTTGTTAACTGCCAAAGAACGTTTATTATGGTTCTATGTTATATATACATAGTGCATATATTTGTCAAATGGTATACTTTTGAACATTTGCTCTTAGAGATAAAGACAACTGTTTATTTTAACTTCCTGAATGGGTCTGTGACCTTGATTCAATGGTCAGAGTGTCGGCTTACTGACACTCCTTCAATGTACTGGTCACAGGCTCGACTTCAGGAATACGAGGAAGTCACATGATGTGGCTGCGGCAATCACAAGGGTGATTTTTACAAGGTTTCTTCCCATATCATCTTCTTGTCACCCCTTTGCTCCAAGAGCATCAGGGCAATGGGGATCTCCCTGATCATTTCCATCATCGTGTTATACGACTGTGCGACAGAGCCAGGAATAATTTAAACCAGAGAAAAGATTAACTTTTGGGGCAATGCGTCCACAGTGTAAGCCAAAGCACCCAGATTGGCTCAATGCATCAGCTCTACGTTATGTCTCTGTAGATTAATAAAAGAAAATTAGAGTCTCACCGAAGTCATTGCCCGCATTGTAGCTGACATGTGGGTCCATTTCTTCCAGGGAGACAATCTTGAATGAAGCGAGAGGAGTTGAGCCAGGCTGGGTGGATATCATACCCCTGAATCGTGTGACACTCCAGGTCCTCACATGGTTGTACTCGGAGCAAACTGTCACAACAGACAACAACATTGTGTTTTAAACGGCTGCTTAACAAGAAATTATGAAAAATCAAACATTACATCAGTTTGTTAGTCGCAAAGTTTGCTACCTTGATCTTTTGATTATTTGTTTGCTGCCATATTTACAGTTCTTTTATTCACATGATGGCATAACAGTCCAATGGGAGAAGGAAACCACCGATGACACCACCGGCAATAATAAAGAGAAAACAGGACCAAAAGTTGACAATCACAGGAAGCAATACAAAAACATCTCAAACAACCAGGGCAACAGGAAGCTCCATCCCAACCCTCAGTTTATTTATGCGATGGAAAGGCAACCAAATAGGTAGGGGACCAATAATACAAGCACTGGAGGCTGAGCAGTGAGTAATGAGACAAGTTCTCAAATTTACAGATATTTTTTGTTTAGAAAGCACCAGTGGGAATGAGCAACCCACTCTGAATCACCCCAATAATAACGAAAATATATGTAACAATGTAAAAACTGCATTGTACATTAAAGACAGTTCATATCAAACATAATATATCTTATTCTAGGAGGACATCATTTCAGTTTGCACTTCTGAAGAAATTTCCAACCAAAAAAGAAAAAGAAAACTAAAATTACCCCGCTTGTCAGAGATATATTTTTTTGTTATATATATATGACTAAAAAATGAACTGTTAAATACCTAGTGGGCAGAATATATAATTTTTAGTGCTGTAAGATGTTTATTTTAAAGGATCACAGGTAAAAGAAAATTAACATAATTTTTTGGGAGTGAAAAAGTTAAGCCTGGCTGCTCCTAAGGGAATTTAGTTCACCCAAGCACCCAAAATATAGTATTTAGACCCACCTGAGACAAGGTTCTTTTCTGAGAGCATGACTTTTGTGACAGGGCTCCGATGTACAGTAAATGTTTGGAAGAGTTGGGGCCCATGTCCAACAGTCTCTGGGTGCTGAACGATCACTCGCACAGTACCAGCACTAGTACCATATGCTATCTCAATCCAATTACCACTTATACCTGAAAATATACACATATTTTACCTTTTCAAACCAAAGGTATCATAAAAGCATTGATGAAAAAAAAGCTATTCTCAGTGTGACTTTTTACCACTGGATTATACAGCTATATTATAAGTGAATATATATAAGCAAGGGATTAAACAATAATCAGTCATTTTATAATGAGATACTAATTTGATTTTAACATTTTGCCATTTGATATTCTGATGCATAAGTTTTTCCAAACTTCTTATCATACAGAGAGCCTGTATCATTTTGAAAAAGCAGTCATAAATTTTACTTATGTACATAGAGCTAAATATAACTTTATGATTTACTACAGGCCTTCTGATTTGATGTGTGCTGTCCAATGCTTTAACACAGATCACTTGCTTCAAACCGGAAGGCCTCTTATTAAAATGAAAAGGCTGTTATCCAGAACTAAATGTTTGTAACTTTGTATGATAAATATTTTGAAAAATGTAAAATGACAATCATAATACATGTACATCCCTTATAATCCACTTTATAATTAACCCAAACATGTTATAAGCAGAGGACGTGGCTACAAACAGAATGACTTACTAGTTTTAGGTGTGAGATATACACTTAGAGCTGTGACCATATCATTGGATGGATCTCTGTAGAGTTCTGTTACCAGCAGATCGTTATCCTTCATACGCAATGGGAATTTCTGCATATCTGAAGTAAATCACATTTGACACAATTCTGTATTACAGATCATATAAATTGATCAATAAAATAATTTATGTATATATATATCTTATTTTCTGAGGATAAATACATGTATTAAAACACTAATCACTTGCACTCAGGACAAAAAAAACCCCATCAATGAATATGTTATTTATATGGTAAAAGCTGGTATCTTGAGACTTTAGTAGGAGACATAAGATGTACATGCATGCCAGTTTCTGCATTCCAAATAGTCTATATTCAATTTTGCATATAAATTTATAGTTACCACAGACAAAGATAAGTCCCTTGATAGTTTAACCAACTTCTATATGTCACTTTGGGATAGTTGTAATAATATAACTTTAATTTTGTGTTAAACATAGATTTTGACTAGAGAGCATCTGACATTTTAGACGTTTGACTAACTAACACTCACCGATGTAATAAATAGATCCATTGTTACAGCCCAGAAGTAGAAATGATCCTGCCGTGTCATAACTTGTCACTGGAAAGACATCTTGGATCTGGTAAATAACAAAATAAAAATGCAGAAAATAAAACAGAAAGAATTAGATTGCTATAAACTTTCTTCCTTAAAAAAGAAAAAGAAGAAAGAACACACTCTGAAACAATTAACATCACACTTGGAATAGCATCAAAGCGTAAAGACAATTGACAGATCTCGCCACAAACTTCATGCAGTATAGTTACATACATCAGCAACTGATGACCTCCATGTTTTGAATATGTGTGTGTTTGTATACTATGAAAGAAACTTTATTATCTCCTTCGGAAAATACCTCTGATTGTTTACCATGATGTTTTGCTCTCCATATATACTCTGCGTTAAATTATTCACTTTTGAAGAATAATTATGAAAAAATAATAATAATGTATTTGAAAGATTGTTTGTTTGTTTGTTTGATTGGGGTTTAACGTCGTACTCAAGGGTATTTCACTTATATGACGACGTGCCAG
>JAQQZZ010113235.1:2114-15199 GCA_030265115.1 Mopalia vespertina | reverse complement strand
TAACAAGGTATTTTATGCATATACAACTTCTGGGTTTATAAACCCAGAAGTTGTATATGCATAAAATACCTTGTTATGTTACATGTAAGTATGTTCGTTTGCTGTTGAATGTTATACACTTTATGACAAACAACTTTAGTACTATAGGAGCTGTTTTTTTTCCTTGTTGGAGTTTTAGGAGTTATTTGGGATTTTACATGGTAGCCAGTGGGCACCATCTCCAATGCTATTGGCAACAAAGACAAGACAGGACAATCACAAGACTCAGAAACAAATGATCAGTTTCCTGTTGCCCATTTACTCAGGGCAGCATGAAGTTCCCTCCCAACCATCCACTAATGGGAATTGGTGGAAACCTTACAAAAATGCCATCCAAGGAACTCCACCATCTCTGTTTAAAACTCTCTTACACCTTAGCTTGATAGGCAGCCCGAAACCATTTGATGTATGGTATATTGAGTGGTTTAGCAGTCCAATGCACAACTCAATAGATATATCTATCAATAGCAACTTCTTCATGAATTTGTCTTCAAAATAAGAAAACTATATGTAACAGACAATATACTTAATGTAAATTATCACAGAAATCAGTATTGTGAAATACGCCATCAATGATTAATTGTTCTCTGCTGTTAGTTACCAAATCAGCACAAGCTACACTTCATGTACATAATCAAATCTGCCAACAAGGTATATGCAAATCATACAGTCTGCTTATGGGTTAATGTCAGCTGCACTCATTGGAAGCTAATTTACAACGAGCTAAGAATTATTATTATTCTTTTTGTCTGTCAGTTTTATAACAATCAAGAACACTTGAAATGTTGTTTCATGCCATATATTGCACAACCAGTGACGTCTGGGAGTAATTGTCGTGTTATAGTGTCAGACTTAAAGTACAAGCACCTGCTACAAGTTAATATGAGACTTGTGAGCAAGTGAAACATGGAGACTCAGACAGCAACCACAACATTATCACTAATAATGCTGCCTATCATCTGCACCACTGATTCAGCATCAGTTTTTTTCTAAGAACATAATAATTTTTAAAGTCTTATCTCTTTGTTAAATTAAAAAAAATTTGAAAACACAATTAATTTGTTTGTGTGTTTAATTCAGGGTTTACTCAACAAAAAACGTCAAGACAGGACAAACAATGACTGACAAGACAGGACAATGACTGACAAGACAGGACAATGACTGACAAGACAGGACAAACAATGACTGACAAGACAGGACAAACAATGACTGACAAGACAGGACAATGACTGACAAGACAGGACAATGACTGACAATACAGGACAAACAATGACTGACAAGACGGGACAAACAATGACTGACAAGACGGGACAAACAATGACTGACAAGACAGGACAAACAATGACCGACAAGACAGGACAAACAATGACAAGACAGGACAAGCCCAAAAACACCACAAAATACTATAGCTTAGTGTTGCCTCCAAAGTTTATATCCTGATCTAAGAGCACTAGGGCAACTTGATGCTCCCAATAAGAAAAAATAATAATAATAATTGCAGTGAATGTGTCATGAACAGAACATATGAGGTCATACATTTCTGTAAAGATTCTTTATCAGCCTCATACAGTCTTTTCTGAAGTTCTCCCTAAGAAGGTCATTTCACCCAAATTATGATTTTATGGCTGCATGATTTTCTCAAGAGGTGTGTACATGGAATGGCCCACAACTTAACCCCAGCTACATGAGAATAAACACACAAATGTTCAGGTAGAAGACAAAAAGTGGTTGTTGATTGTTGACATGATAGGGTGTGTTGAATTGGTCAGCTGACTGGTCAATGTTATTTCTCGGGTAGTGACTGTTTGAAACCCAGCGCAGTGTGTTTGTGAGGTTTACCTGGCCAAGTGTTGAGGTCATTAAAGGTTGCAGTAACCTAACATGTTCTCTTAAGGAGGGTCTTATTTCCCACCTGGCAACTACCTGATAAACATGTGAACAAAATACACCTTGGCAAAAAAATAAAAACATGAAAAGTAGCAAGTGTATCCGTATGCCTTATATAATCATTGATTTGGAAAGAAAATATTGCCTGCAATAGAATTTCTACAGAGCTATTCATAGATTTTCACAATCAGCCATGTCAGTTTGTTAAAGAATGGCAGGTAACAAATTGCGAAAGCAAAGAGAAAACTTGTCCAGGTAGCTTGTTTAAGATTGAACAATCGCAGGTAATCAATGAGCAAGCTTTGTTGTCATCTCGCTGCTCTATGCAGTTTAACTTCCTTGATTGTGTAACTTCCCCCATTATACAACTAAACAGTCTACAAGCTTAGTCAACAACTTCACTTTTCTAAACTCCACGTGTACCTTATCAACATGACATCACACCTCAAATAACACAACAACCTTATTCATAGAACCAGCTTATTGGGCAAAAATCCCTGAGTATAAATGTCACAACCTCTCCTTCAGGCTACATAATTAGCAATTATGTGAGTTAAATAAATGATGACATTCTAAATCTGCTCAAGCTAATTTTTTTTGTAAAAGATTTCAGTTTGTGCTTATTAACAGTGAACTTATAGAAAATCTTTATATATTTATAAGTGTTGTATTGTAATGTCGTATGTGAACACAATTCAAAATGGTGAAACAATTCAAACCTTTGATAAAACTTGACCATTGACAGAATTCAGGCAACCATCTTACAAAATTTACCATTTAATCTACAGAAACTAAAATTTGGTAAATAAATTATCCATTATTAAAAAAGTTGAGATAGAATGTTGCTTACAGTAACTCTCTGGTGAGCTGGTTCACTGAGCTGGTATCCTAGTTCCCTCGTATATACAGCTAGCTTCCTCTGCTCGGCTTCCAACAAACGAGAGGTCACCTGGAAAATATTACAAAGAAATTTAGATTAAACATTAACTTAGTAAAACAGAAGTTTATAAATCAAACACAAGAACGAATAGTGATTAAGTTGCTTGTAGTGGCTTTCAGTAACAGAACATGCATTCGGAATCTGATTGGTTTATTGTTTAATGTCCCTGGAGACAAATGGTGACAGGATAGCAATCGTAGGAGGTGTATAAACAAGGTGTGCTCACTCAAGGTGCTAGACACCAATACAGATATACTTCATGTTGCCCATTAGCTCGGTGAGCATATAATTGGCCTGGGCAACGATTGCACCCTCTGAAACATGTAAATAGTGAACAGTTATTTTTAATAGCTGATTGCTATTTTTTTGTCAACCTTGGATTCTGTGTTATAAAATTAGGGTCCATTAATGAAAGGAAAGGATGCTGTGATTTTTATATTTTAGCCACACTCTGTTGATACTGGTATGGGTTATTGCTTACACGATCCCAGAGACTAACTGTTGATACTGGTATGGGTTATTGCTTACACGATCCCTGAGATTAACTGTTGACACTGGTATGGGTTATTGCTTACACGATCTCAGAGACTAACTGTTGACACTGGTATGGGTTATTGCTTACACGGTATGGGTTATTGCTTACACGATCCCAGAGATTAACTGTTAATACTGGTATGGATTATTGCTTACACGATCCCAGAGATTAACTATTAATACTGGTATGGGTTATTGCTTACAAGATCTCAGAGACTAACTGTTGATACTGGTATGGGTTATTGCTTACACAATCTCAGAGACTAACTGTTGACACTGGTATGGGTTATTGCTTACACGATCCCAGAGATTAACTGTTAATACTGGTATGGGTTATTGCTTACACGATTCCAGAGATTAACTGTTGACACTGGTATGGGTTATTGCTTACACGATCTCAGAGACTAACTGTTGATACTGGTATGGGTTATTGCTTACACGATCTCAGAGACTAACTGTTGATACTGGTATGGGTTATTGCTTACACGATCCCAGAGACTAACTGTTGATACTGGTATGGGTTATTGCCTACACGATCTCAGAGACTAACTTTATATGGATTAATCAATTAAAGCTTAGACAAATTCAACATAGGCCATATGTTAAGATGTACATGAAGAATTAACCAGTCTTTTTGTCTGTCATTGACAAATGTATTCAGAAAGGTGAAGGCCATTTACCTTTATTATGATGTTTCTACACGGTTAGTTAAAACAATCACAAAATGAACTTATATGATTGGCATTAAGACGGTGAATGGGAAACAACACATTCTTCAAAGGTGGCAATTTCAATGTATGCTTTATATCGTTTTAACGCGTCAATTGTAAGCTGTTTCTTTTTGACAAAAATGACATACTTTTTGAAAACTGTATTGTGCACAGCAAACTGTATTGTGCACAGCAAACTGTATTGTGCACAGCAAACTGTATTGTGCACAGCAAACTGTCCTGATTGCTGACTGAAATATTCTACTTAGTTTTGCTTAGTTTTAAATAAAGTGAAAATTCTGATGTCATTTGGTTAAAATAGAATGTTGCTTTATTACATCTGAAAGTATTATTACTAAGATTGTTTGATTTGGGTTTAACACAAATTCATAATACTTAAGGTTATTTCACCCAGATGAAGGCATGCCCATTGCTTTGAAACAATATCATCTTGAGAGCATTAGAGAGAGTAAGGGAGCTGTTTAATCAACATATAGGTGTGTTGTTTGTGTGTGAGCCCCACAGCCAGCAACCAGCACTGACTGTACAGGAGGGATGATCAATCAGTGAGCTGGCTCAAACACCTTGGGCTCCTCTAGTTTATTCATGAATGGATACCTTATCACTCATATATTGATTGCAAAGTTATAATGCAATGCTGATAGAGGTAAATGTGTATATTGAGGATTGGCACAGTAATATGTTTGTATATGCTTCAAGACACATTCTTACCACACAGCCAGGTTAAGTCCTCATTCTGTGAAATCATTCAGTGTAAATAATATCCACCCATTAGGACTTTTCTATCAAAATACAACACACAATGTCCACCTCGTCAATATTATTTCACCGTTTTGTGCTCCTGTCTGACAGTGGTAAGCAATTTCTTAGTCCAGACATAGCATATCTATTGACAAGCTTAATAGAAAGAGAGGAGTACTGTATGATACAAGACCAAACCGGTTTTAAAAATATAAGTTGTGAAATTTTTAAAACACTTTTAAAGGTTTTCAATTAACATGAATTAAACTGTTAGATTTATACCTTTCAAGACTTTTTTTGTTGGAACACTATCTAATAGCTAATGGTTTATTCAATCCATGTACCTAAACCCAGACTTGAGTTTGGATGCTACAGTTGGTGAAAACTGATTGGATCCTTATATAAAACATATCCTCAAAATGATATTCAAATTAGCAATTATTTGTTTGACAAAATAAAGAATTGATAGACAAGGATTGATTGCTCAAAGCACAATTAAATTTAATCAGCTATTAGATGATATCATGCCATGTTGAAGGTCTATCTCTAATCCTCTATTAGTGATTTAATCTGTTGTTAGGGTATAATCATCTTTCGGTCAAAAGGACGCAATACAGACACCACAAACAGATCGGCTTCCTGTTCCCCTTTAGCTCTGAGAATGCCAGGGCAACATGAAGCTCCCTCCAACCACCCACCCAAATAAGGAAATGTTTTGGTGAAACTTCTCTTTAAACCAGTGATTGATGTATTATAAATAAAGTACACTGCTCTTACAAATTGTTAGGTATGTTATGGTTAACTGATCACTGTCACATGTTACACAATAAGTTAGATAACTGTCATCGCCTTGAGTAATTATACTAACCTTCAACTTGCCTAAACAAAGTACCTGCTCGAACACCGCTTAATTACAGGTACAAAAGGTGACCTTTGTAACCTCTGATAATAACACTATGGACTATTAGCTATTTTTATACAAGTGTTATACACATGTATATTTACAGTCTTGTAATGTTAAAGGTTCATGTAATATAATGAACAATAACACAATCTGAAAACTCATTAGTGAGTTGCAGGAGACCACCTATGCCTTTATCACTGTTTTTGTATTAGATGAGTTAGGATGCACATATTGCTTTATTTTTTACACACCTCCTTAGAATACATATATATGATAATAAATGTTCTGCTAACACACAAAAACAGAAAGTAAACAAGCAATCAAGAAAAACATATTTAAGAACAGGACACAGAAATAAAATGGTGTACTAATGTATGGAGAGAATTCTACTTGTATAATGTTAAAATAATAATGTACATGTATATGAAAATTAACTATGAATGGGGAAGTCCTAAGAACAGAACTAAAAGAAATTCACTTTCTTTAAATACAGGTGACCAATACAGCCATGTGAAGGGTGGATATGTGCTGTTCACAAAAACTTTGAGAGTATAAGAACTCATGTGGTGAACAAATGTTTTTCTCCTCCTATAAAAAAAGATCAATATGAATCTCCTCTAAACAGTACATGACAGAATAATGACCAATCTATTTTAAAAGGTAAAGAAAAACAAACTGTGCACCGAGCTGTCTACAAAACGTCCCTAATGAACAGCTACAAGGTAAACATTTAGATAAACGAACTGAATGGTGAAGATTTATTATGGTACTTGTTCTCGTGTAAATGAATACACTTTACAAATCATAAATATTATTCGTAATTTTCTGTCTGAAATGGACAAAGTAAGAAATGAGAGGATAACTTTGATATGTGTTTTTAAGATTATTTCACCCAAGGGATGAGAAGTCACAGTGAGAGAAGGACACAACCATTGTATTTCTAGCAAGATGATGCATCAGCTGTTTATTACATCACAGACCAACAAGACATACAAAAACCCCAAGACAATAACCAATTTGTTTTGTGTTGTCCCTTATATCAGAGAGCACCAGGGTGCTGGAAGCTCCATCTCAGTCTTATATCAGAGAGCACCAGGGTGCAGGAAGCTCCATCCCTGTCTTATATCAGAGAGCACCAGGGTACAGGAAGCTCCATCCCCGTCTTATATCAGAGAGCACCAGGGTACAGGAAGCTCCCCCAACTACCCACCCTAATTCAGAGAGCACAAGGACACAGGAAACTACCCACCTCAATTCATCAAACACCAGGTCACAGGAAGCTCTATCCCTATCTTATAACAGAGGGAGCCAGGGTGCAGGAAGCTCCCCCAACTACCCACCTTAATTCAGAGAGTACCAACGCACATGGAAGCTCCCACCAACAACCTACCCACTGAGCATAAGGACATAGGAAGCTCCCACCAACTACCTACCCACTGAGCATAAGGAAACAGGAAGCTCCCACCAACCACCTACCAACTGAGCACAAGGACACAGGAAGCTCCCACCAACCACCTACCCACTGAGCACAAGGACACAGGAAGCTTCCACCAACCACCTACCAACTGAGCACAAGGACACAGGAAGCTTCCACCAACCACCTACCCGCTGAGCACAAGGACACCGGAAGCTTCCACCAACCACCTATCCACTGAGCACAAGGACACAGGAAGCTTCCACCAACCACCCACCAACTAAGCATAAGGACATAGGAAGCTCCCACCAACCACCTACCAACTGAGCACAAGGACACAGGAAGCTTCCACCAACCACCTACCCACTGAGCACAAGGACACAGGAAGCTTCCACCAACCACCTACCCACTGAGCACAAGGGCACAGGAAGCTCCCACCAACCACCTACCCACTGAGCATAAGGAAACAGGAATCTTCCACCAACCACCTACCCACTGAGCACAAGGACACAGGAAGCTCCCACCAACCAACTGAGCACAAGGACACAGGAAGCTCCCACCAACCACCTACCCACTGAGCACAAGGACACAGGAAGCTCCCATCAACCACCTACCCACTGAGCACAAGGACACAGGAAGCTCCCACCAACCACTTACCCACTGAGCACAAGGACACAGGAAGCTCCCATCAACCACCTACCCACTGAGCACAAAGACACAGGAAGCTCCCATCAACCTCCTACCCACCGAGCACAAGGACACAGGAAGCTCCCATCAACCACCTACCCACTGAGCACAAGGACACAGGAAGCTCCCATCAACCACCTACCAACTGAGCACAAGGGACACAGGAAACTCCCATCAACCACCTACCCACTGAGCACAAGGGACACAGGAAGCTCCCACCAACCACCTACCCGCTGAGCACAAGGACACAGGAAGCTCCCACAAACTACTCCCAAATATGTAAAGTTGTTAATTACATGTATGCTATTAAAAGTTATGATTGTCAATAAATTTAATTGCAGTGTTTGATGTAACCAGTTTTAAAATTCTTCAATGCTAACTTACTTATAACATTCTTACATCAATAAATAAAAACATTATTTTTCAATCAAACATTTCTTCTTCCCTTGTTGTTACTGTTACTGTTGTTACTGTCACTTTTTGATCAGTATAGCATTTTTCACAGTTTTCTGTCATTTCCTAACAATGATACCAATGCGTAATAAAACATCCCGGAACTCGGGACAGATTTGAATCACAACTGAGGTTTCATTATTATCCTGTATAGCTTTCCGGTTTGTATGCGGTCTCATGTTTGTCATCGTCTTTGATAGAAAAACATCTTTTTCTTTTTTCAATTTGCCAACTTTAGAAGAAAAAAAAATGAAATATTCCCATGTATCAAAGTTAAGAACGTGCAAGATCAAACGTGGCTGTGTTTAGTTTGTGTTGTCTGTCCACATTAAAGAGAGTGAGGTTTGATGATGAAGGAAGCTGGTGGTTGTGTGAGGAATCCACATCAACCAAACCCTGTCAACAGAGAAACTTTCAACATGCTAACAGGTATAGCTTTACACCATCATTACCTTTAAACACTCTCTGGACAGTGACAATAGCAGACGAGATTCGCTATTTTCATGGCATGTCAAAAACAAATGAGTGGGTTGAACATTTCAGAGAGGGAGAAAAGGCCAAACAAACAGACAGCTAAAGGAAGGGATTACAACTCAAGGACAACAACCATGTCACCCATACGGTCAGAATCTCAGGGTATTTAGCAAAGACAAGAGGTGGAAGGAGTATCCCTTAGTGGCCACAGACATACATAACAGAGAATCCTCTCTCAGAGAAATAATTCAGACGATGGCAGGAATTAAGAAACACAAACTCTGGCCGCACGGTCAGGCTAACTTTTCCTCTTCCCACTGGTTCTATAAGTGCACTTGTTTACCCCATCAGTTTTAACAGTAACCTCAGAGATTACTATAGAATTAACTTTTTCCAACACACAAAGATCTATATATACTCATGTCCAGAGATAACCCTAGAATTAACTTTTTCCAACACACAAAGATCTATTTACTTATGTCCAGAGATAACCCTAGAATTAACTTTTTCTTACAAACAAAAATCTATATATTTCTAAAAGCAATCACACTGGCACAGGGATGTAGCTCAATTAAAATCGATGAATTATCTTATGTTCTAGATAAACTCCCAGAGACAAGTTTCTAATAAGAATTAGCTTATTCCAACAAACAAAGATCTATTTACTCATGTCCAGAGATTACCCTAGAATTAACTTATGCCAACACACAAAGATCTATATACTCATGTTCAGAGATTACCCTAGAATAAACTATTTCCAACAAACAGAGATCTATATACTCATGCCCAGAGATTACCCTAGAATTAACCCATGCCAACACACAGAGATCTATACACTCATGCCCAGAGATTACCCTAGAATTAACTTATGCCAACACACAAAGATCTATATACTCATATTCAGAGATTACCCTAGAATGAACTATTTCCAACAAACAAAGATCTATTTAATCATGCCCAGAGATTACCCTAGAATTAACTTATTCCAACAAACAAAGATCTATATACTCATGCCCAGAGATTACCCTAGAATTAACTTATGCCAACACACAAAGATCTATTTAATCATGCCTAGAGATTACCCTAGAATTAACTTATTCCAACAATCAAAGATCTATTTACTCATGCCCAGAGATTACCCTAGAATTAACTTATTCCAACACACAAAGATCTATATACCCATGCCCAGAGATTACCCTAGAATTACCTTATGCCAACAAACAAAGATCTATTTACTCATGCCCAGAGATTACCCTAGAATTAACTTATTCCAACACACAAAGATCTATAAACTCATGCCCAGAGATTACCCTAGAATTAGCTTATTCCAACACACAAAGATCTATAAACTCATGCCCAGAGATTACCCTAGAATTAGCTTATTCCAACAAACAAAGATCTATTTACTCATGTCCAATTAGTCACCTACTATACATGTATCTCCAGACATACATGTACTTTGAAGCATCAAGATCACAGACAAGAGCTACAAATCTATTGGAACAAAATCTGTGCCTAATCAGCAACAGTATTTGTCCATCTGACACACTGTACAAATAAACAGATTTGTTAGGCTTAAAATAAATTATAACAAGAAATGGGGAGAAATAGTATTTGTAACAAGTGTTCCGATAAGTTTAATGCTAGTATGAAGAAAACACTCATCTCATCCTCTGCATATTCAAAATACACAATAACTAACAGCAGTACTCAACTTGTGAATATTGATATTCTTTTCACAGAACCAGAGACCTACATGTATGTCCATAATATCTATCTCCACAATATAATTACAAGTGAACCCATCTTTAACATCAGTTAACCTAATTTAACAGCTATTTATAAATACAGAGCAGAGATGCACAGACTCCAACCTATCAAGAGAGATGTCTGTTATATATTATAGAGCAATGTAATGCCTAATTTTATTTTAATATACATCTAGATTTTTCAAAACTGAAATTGTGTGGGGTTTTTTTTTAATTAAAATTAAGCAGAACAGATTAAGATAAAGACCAACACAAAAATGTTACTTGTAATAAATATCCATCATTAACCACATTAAAATAATCATAAAGCAGGTTTAATGAATACCAATGTCTAAGTGTATAACGTCTTTATTTATATATAAAACCTATGTTTGCAGATATTATTACTTTATACATGTACAGGTACGATAAAAGTTTTATGGAAATTAATGTCATTATGAATGAATGATTTAATGTTTCACCTAACAGAAAGATTTTAAAGTGAAGAAAAAAAAAAAAACAGCGTACGAAAATTTTAGTAGAACTACAGAAAAGCCTATATTATTGAGAATTTTCAGTAATTTAGTGTAAAGATAGTGTGTTTGTGATGGCTCACATGTTATTGTTTCCCTGCTGTTTTCTATTTCTGTTTGGTGATCAGATGAGTTGATTAGACAGGCTTGTTTATAGGAGGTTTAGTTGCATGTTGTCACAGGCCTCATCTAAAGGCCCGCTGGTTATCTCAGCCAGGAACCAGTGATCTGTAAACTCATTGTAAGATACAGCTCAACTAGCACAGCACTTGGCAGCTACTATAACTCATTAAACTGAGTCGTGCAGCCCAGTCAACCTGAAGCAGTTCTCTTCTTTCTCCAAAGGTTTGCTTTCTATAGATATTTAGTGAGCACCTGCTTTGACAGACATTATCTTTAACATATCCAATCAGATTTACTCCAATGGTGGTTTTTTTATGTTGCTTAAATTTGGTTTAACATACAGCAAAAAAGGTGTGACTGACAGAAGGATGGCACAACAAAAGCAACATATTTTTTAAAAGTTTCCAACTGCAAATATTGACCATTCAATTAATGCCTTTTTTACCCGTTTGATTGTGGTTCACTTACAGAGCATGGCAGCCCACTTTGTGCAGGAAACCACCAAAGACATCACAAATACAAGACAGGACTTTCACAAGACAGGACTATCACAAGACAGGACTAACACAAGACAGGACTATCACAAGAGTGGACTATCACAAGAGAGGACTATCACAAGACAGGACTATCACAAGACAGGACTAACACAAGACAGGACTATCACAAGACAGGACTAACACAAGACAGGACTAACACAAGACAGGACTATCACAAGACAGGACTATCACAAGACATGACTCACAAGACAGGACAATCACAAGACAGGACTATCACAAGACAGGACTATCACAAGACATGACTATCACAAGACAGGACTATCACAAGACAGGACTATCACAAGACAGGACAATCACAAGACAGGACTATCACAAGGCAGGACTATCACAAGACAGGACTATCACAAGACAGGACTATCACAAGACAGGACTATCACAAGAGAGGACTATCACAAGACAGGACTATCACAAGACAGGACTATCACAAGACAGGACTATCACAAGACAGGACTACTGAAAGCTCGATCTATAACCACGCTTAAATTATTGTTAATTTTATATGAGATTAATATTATTGTAAGTTTACAACTATGCAGTTTGTGGTTAACAAATATTACTGTTATATAACTGAAGAAGAAAATATTATTTCTGTACATATACTTCTTTTTTTGTGAGATTGAATGACATGATAGAGGTTCATCTATCGAAGCATTGTATTCTATCACCCAAAAAAAAACCATTAATCTAGAAATAAAGTTTATTCCCAATAATGCTACCTGGCTTCCAACTGACACTCCAATCTCATGTGTGGCCGCAACACTTTTCACAACAATAGAAATCAGAAGAATAGCTGTCACCAGAAGTCAATTTTCATTAATAGCTTTAGATGTAAGTAAAGAGACAAGATAAAATAATGTATTAAAAACTGTTAGATGTGAGAGGTAACAAGGCATGTGGGTCTAGTCTGTGTTCTCTTGATGGATGATTACCTATAACTGACAAGGACAAATTACCTGATCAGGTAACGCTGACAAATAAGCTTACCTCAACCATGTCCAAACAGACATCAACAATAGTGTTATCATATTAAGCAATTATGTAAGTACAACAAATTCTCATTGCCATTATCTAAGTATTGAAGTTTGTCCTTAACTTAAAACAATAACGTTGAAACAATGAATAGTACAAAGATTTCACTTGTGAAATCATTTAAATTCAAAATAGATACACACACTGACATATTCAGTAAGAGAATTGGCTTATTAAAAACACCTCAGCTTTAGGTGGTGGTGTAATTCCACTTGTCTGGGATAAAAACACCTCAGCTTTAGGTGGTGGTGGAATTCCACTGGTCTGGGATAAAAACACCTCAGCTTTAGG
>JAQQZZ010113224.1:0-13860 GCA_030265115.1 Mopalia vespertina | reverse complement strand
CCCCCCCCCCCCCCCCCCCCCCCCTTTAATATAATAATCATATGACAGTTAATAATTAGGAACGAAAAAAGCCACAAAAACCTGTATAATTATAATATTATAAAGATTTCAAAATAAAAACCAATAACAGACCAAAATGATAAAATGATAAAAACATAAATTAACAAAGTTATCTTGTAAATAGTCCTTGGTATTCTGGTTTTTGAAAAGGCACTATCAATGGTGCATTAGACACAGAAAGGGGAGTTGACAACTCATTACCAAGCTGGAGAAGCAGCTCTGTGATTGGTCATACCAGACCAATGAACCAATCAACACGGACTAATATAGGTTTTTGTCGGATCTACATATATGCGAAAATGCAATACAGGCTTCGAAAGCAGATTGTTGCCAGTCTTCACCTTGAATATAATTCATGTAGCTTTCCACCAAAACCCTCTGTAGCTCCGACAGTTTGTAACTTTTTGACATTGTTAGCTATAAAAGGATCAAGGTTAAACCACCTGTGGAGGTATGATTCCTCTCGATTTATAGAAATATATTTTTGTTGGAGGAATGGGGCTACATGTTACGATGTATGTAGTAAATCGAATATGTATTCTATAATAGTCTTCTCTATATCCACACACATGTGTAGTCATTAAAGAGACAACTTAATTGTACAATGTAACATGTATGTTTGTTGAAATTTAAATTTGATCATTCATAGCAGGGCTGACATTTTAAAGTATGAATTGATTATTATATCAACGGTCTTCTTTGAACAAGTATCAAATTACTTTAATCTGCTTGTTAGCATTTTAAATTAATGACCTATTGTTATTATTATGCCATCATTAATTTGTGTTTCAGAAGATTAGTCTGTTTTTCCTAAAAATACACAATTGTCTTATTTCTATAACTATGTTGGATTTGAATGAATGGATTTGCCCTTGTTTAAGGAATTACATCTAAATGGGCATGGAATTTTGTGACCAATACAAAACTGTCACAATAGTGAAATTACCATGAACGTCTAAAGTTGTATTGTATACATGTTTGACTGAGTCACACGAGGTGGCTCCGGCAAATCGCTGACTTTGGCATTTGAATGTTGAAATGTTCAG
Organism: Mopalia vespertina; assembly: GCA_030265115.1. Taxonomy (NCBI): domain Eukaryota; kingdom Metazoa; phylum Mollusca; class Polyplacophora; order Chitonida; family Mopaliidae; genus Mopalia; species Mopalia vespertina. Next base: position 12,754 of record JAQQZZ010113224.1, on the reverse strand, counting down.
TCAAAAGCAGTCTTTCCTGGGAAGTGTTCTTGGTTAATATGTAAAGATTATCAGTTGAACAAACTCATTATTTTGTTTTCAACCACTGAATAAGTGTGAAAGATGTGTTTCTGTTTAGTATTGTTAAGCTATGGTTCAGGTTACAACATATCTTCGTGTTAGTATTATGTTAAAGTCCATGTTACTTGCTGTGTGCTGTTGTTGTTGTCATATACATTTGTTTGCCATGTATTTATTATAAATTCTATTTATTTAAGCTAATGTATTACGGTGAGTGACATTCCGATTTGAAATCTGCAACTGTGAAAAGATGGTTGATAGCAATTCTTATAGCCAGGGTAAAAAAAGTGCTGTATCTTATATTGAATTTATGTTTTAACTGTTACTGTTTTAAATAAAGAAGCGGCTGTATAATGGTGAAGTAAAAAGGCCTACATTTGGAATCCACAGGTTTTAGTCCACCGCCCGTTACTTGCTACAAAGACGAAGACATACTTGTATGTCATTTCAGGATTTGCTGGGTTGTTTTTATAGGGCTTCGATGCGGTTTTCCACCTAATCACTGGTTATGCCAAGTTGTGTTAATAATACAGGCACTGTCGCAAATCCCTTTTCTGTACAGGGCCGTGGCTTATTGGTAGCGTGTGCGCTTACTAATCCGACTCCAATTTACCGCTCACAGGATCGAGTCCGTCTCTCGACATCTGGTATATGAGTGAGTCACACGATGTGGCTCCAGCAATCGCCGGGGTTGTTTTTACGAGGTTTCCACCCGGTTTTCCACCGTAATGAGGCAATGAACAACGTGAAGTGGACAATCCGTCGTCATATAAGTGAAATACCCTTGAGTACGACGTTAAACTCCAATCAAACAAATAAACAAACCCTTTTCTGTACAGGGAATAAATTATTGTTTAAACTAATTCCAAGTTGTTGTGTAAGTTAAATTACCTTAAATGCACCATGGCAGGTGCCCGTGTTAGCTACTGAGTTTGAGCACTTCTGTTCGTGTAATTGTAAATTATTGTCCTACAGTGGATTTTGAATTAGGGCTAAATAAATCGTGGATTTAGTACAGTAACCGGCCCATTAAAGGTTAAATATCCCAATCGAATAATTTCTGTATACTTTTATTAGTTAAAAATGACTAAAAGTGGAAGTTACAGAACCGTTTACTAAAATTTCAAGTCTATAGTCAGGGCGGAAGAGAGAAAAATGGCTAGTTAGCAGCCTATACCTGAACCGTATTTCTATATTTTTAAAAAGGCCACTGGGCGATTTCAAGTCTCGTTTGGCTTATAATATGTGTCCGGAAGATCAGTATATCAAATATTATTAGACAGAGTTAATTGAACCCTATATGGACGGCCATTAAAAAAAAAACACTTGAAATTACACAGTTATGTGCACTCTAACTCTGTATCTCTTAATACGGTTACATTGAATGATAGACCATTAGAGACACTGTATCTAGGGCCCGTTTCACAAAGCGATCTTAGGTTACGCAAAACGTAATTACCATGACGACCAGTGTTGAAGACATAGTGTTGCCATGACAGTTACGACCAACGTAAGCTAAGATCGCTTTGTGATCGAGCCCCGGTGCGAGTAAATACCTGTGTATTGTTCCACAAAGCGATCTTAGACTAAGTTCATCTTAAATGCTATGCCGACTCAATGTCTTCCGTACTGGTCACCATGGAAATTAGAAGATGAGTTTAGGCTAAGATGGCTTTCTGCAACAGCCCCCAGGTCTTTAAAATTGTCATCTTAATTTCAAGATGGTGTCTTTGAGCATACTTCAGGGCTGGTCATAGTTCGGCTATCCCTTTTAACTTGTGTAAATGACTTGTTGTGTGATTATAAACGATGTTAAATCAACGTTAAGAAGTGGTAGAGTATGTGCTGAATATGATTATCCTCGATTTGGCTGAAAACACAGGCGTTTGTTTCGTGAGGCTTCTTCTCGCTGTAAACTGTATTTTTCCTGTTCAATTCAATAAGTAAACTTAAGGTAAGAAACACAGATTTAGTTGGAAATGGCGAGTGAGTAGGCATAACAGATTATGAGGCGGTCCTATCTTTCTTCTGATTTAAACCGGAATATTTGGAATTTTAAAAATCTGACAACAGAATGGAAAGACGATATATGTTTATTAAATATTGCCAATGGAATTTAAATTCTCTTCTACATGTATGTTTCCGACCGTTAGTTAAGTTATGGAATTAAACGGGCAACATAGAGTTTACAGCTGGGAAAAACTTTGGAGACAGACGCCTATGGCTGAAAATAAGATGTCTTTTGGCTGAATTGGTATGATCTTGCCAGCCTTATTCATTTGATTGGACGGTTAATAAAGGCTGTGCATGCATGTATGATATTTATTTGGGCTCATTTTATGACCAGGGATGTTATTATAAGTAATGCTAGTCCACACTCTATTTATCTTTAATTAACAGTAAAGTCACAAAATATTTCACTCAGTGGTAAGCTTTTTTACAATCGAACAAATAGGCCATTTTTTAAACTACCGGTGATTGCTTATATTGTTGCTGTTTTTAAATTGTTTTGAAACTTGTGTTTGAAACTACAACACTTTAGAGGAAAAAGTACGTACTGGTGCTGAACAAAAACTAAGACTTAAACTCTGGTTTTAAAAATCGTAGTTCATGGATTCGACCCTGCTGCCACCTGTTTGTGCTAACTTAATGGTGATTGCTCAAATGACAAATCCAGGTATGTTTGTGGGATAATACTTTCCACGAACAGCATTGTCCTGAAGAGCTTGTACAACTATTATCTGTGCTATTTAATGAAATTACAATTTTTAAAAGATTTTATAATTTGTTATGAGATATTTAACATAACAAAAATTCTGTTCTAAGATTATTGTTATTGATAAATCTGAACTCTATGTTAACTGAATTTGTTTTGTTTTTTTCTGTTTTAAAATACTCTGAAGAAAACCTTAATTTTACATACGTAAAATAACTCATTTGTTTTAGTTTAAAATTGTTTTAAATCATACGCAATATTAGTAAATATTTTCATTCTTTGTTATTCTTTAACTTCTGTTAAGGAGATTCTGGTAAACAGCTTATCGTTATCTTTTCTTGGTCTTACGTAGTTATGAATAACGGAACACCTTCCCAATATCCGGACATATTAAGGACATCAAGAAAATGGGGACACTGGGACGTTATTTAGAACTAGGTTTTGCGAATTTAGTACCAATAAAAGGAAAAGAAATATGGGGGACATTGTTAAAAGTTTTACTCATTTGTTGCATATGTTTGTAGTTATTATTTGAAAGATGCCAACAATGTTAATCTGAGGTGTGGTTTGTTCTATGCTATTGACTTCTAATGGAGATTTCCTTGTTGGTTTAAATGTTTTTGTTAACTCTCTTTTTGTTTCTTTGCTTTGCCATTTTTCACTTTTGTCTTTCCTTTTGTAAGCAGCTTTTTGAACGTCTGTTTTAACTTCGTTTATACATTTTACATATTTTCAGTATATTGCAATTGAAAAAATGTGCAAGTCCAAGCTTTAAATAAAATATATCAGAAATCTCAATTCTTGGTATGACTTGTCTTTGTTTTTATACCCTCGTAATCTAGTGCGGGGGTAGCTTTAAATAGGTGCCGTCTGTCCGTCCGTCCTTCCATCTAACCACGTTTCTATTCCAAGCTGTAATGGTTTAGCAATATAATGATTCCAAACTATTTTATTTGAGCATATACAGCTCAAATTTGTTTTATTTGATAGCCTATACATTGACATTGTAATAGTCCGCTTAATTCCTCCACTTCTGCTCAAAGTTTGTGTGTCCGTTTATCTTGCTCTAAGTTCTAACCCATACCCTATTCCGACCTGTATGTCTTGAATGGTTTAGATCTAGGTTAAATCGTATTTTATTCGATAGCCTATACTTGGGCATTGTGCAATGTCATACTCTGATTACCCCACTTTTGCTCAAAGTTGTTCTGTCAGTTTATTTATCTTGCTTCTAATCCATACGGCAGGGTTCGGAGGGAGTTTCCCGAGAGCGGGCCAATGGACAAAATAGAGCCGATCCGGTTATGGTGTCTTTCCTGTTTTAAACTGTCTTTTTCTCGGTTTGCTGCCAGTGGTGTCGCGGGGCGGGTGGTTTCCTTCACCCATTGGGCTGGCATGCCGTCATGTGAGTGTAATAACCTTAAGTACGGCGTTAAACCCTAATCTAACAAACACACTTTGACTTCATATGCATGAAATATATTCTAGTCATGTCTTTGCCTGTGGATATTATTTCGTGCAAAATTATCTTGTTTTTTTTTTCTCCTAATGCATATGTTATATCTCACTCAACTTCGTATACAGACTACAGTATTGGTCTTACAAAGTATCAATCCTTCTCAGATCTTACAAAGGATCAGAATGCGCATTGAACAGAATCTGAGGCCTAACTGAATATGTTTCTTTCGCCCGTTGGACTACCATGTCGTCATAGCCTGAAACACGGCTTAAAACTCCAAACAAACCTAAAGCACAGGGATACTTATTGCGCTAGCACACAAACAAACGACTGAAATAAACTAAGCTATATCGTTAACGAACAAGCGAAATACGTGCAGGCCTAACACTCGTGATCAATTTTGTTAAATATACTTTTGGTTAAATTTTTTGCCCTGACCTTTCTGACGCTAGTAATTCACAAAGCCACAATTTCCTGAAGCCATCTTTCGTTGACTTTAAATGCTTCTGATCAAAGTTGAACATTTACAACTATTTTTTTTTAAAAGCAGTCCATATGTTCGTGATAAACATATATGTGATAACATTGTTATAAGTATAATCTTATCAAAACCAGATTTGATAAATATCGGTTTCTTTGTCATATCTAATATAGCATTTAGAACTGACACAATCATACACCAAGTAACATCTATTGGCTGTCCAGATGACCAATCATTGAGCTTCTATATCTAGAACTGGGTAGTGAGAAACCAATGGTTGTAACTATATATATATCATATGACTTTTCATTGGACAACTGAGCTGGTGACATTTCGTGAACCACACGTTAATTGTCTGACTTCATTAAACATATTTGCTGTTGGATTACGTCAGATCTTCAGGAGTCAACACAATAGGGTGGAGCTAATTTGGATATATAGTATTTTAATCCCGTTGGTGACACAACAAACTATTTATATGGCCAATCTGTATTTAAATTTGTACACTTTAATTTAACATTGCCTCTTGAAAGCGTGTCACTGCATGAGCTGGGAATTCATATCATGTTATATCATGATCTAAGAAATGAATACTTATAGTATATATTGCCATGCCTAAAAATCAGTTTCTCTCATTGCTGTTAAAACACAGAGTTTTTTTTTTATCAAAATAAAACGAAGAAGAGATTCTGTGTTACGGTGTAGGAACGGGTCGTTGGAAATCTTCATGTCGACTCCTAAATGCGTTTGAAACGAGTGTCCAATGTATGTATTGGGGCTATGCTAGCGCATGAACTGTTCAATATATCGATCTATTTGTGTTTATAAAGGCCTTTTATAAACACGTTAAGTGCGAACTAAGAGTGGAATAAATAAGACTAACTAGGATTCAAATTCAGACACGTGCAATCCGCCAAAAATCTATAAGCCAACTTTTCAATTCGTGCACGAGCCAATGTAAGCTGATGCAAAAACAACGCCAAGGTTATCAAGACCCGGTTCGTACATAGTTACGAAGCAACATTTATGAGAAAATAACGACGACGGGCCAATCCAGGCTTATAGCGGCTGTACCATTTCTATGTTTTTATAACAAAGCTCCCAAAACCTGGAATCGTATTTGGTTATGTTAATCTCAAGCAACTTAACATGTACACGCATTTTTTTAAAAATTGCGATACACGCTCCAAGTTTCATATAGTTATTCACACTTTATTTGTTTGATTTGATAGACTGAGAAAAATAGACACGGTTATATTTTCACATTTCCGTAAATTTTTTCGTCGGGAAAACCGCTTTCCGTTTTAGAAATACAATGATCTACATCCTAACATTTGCGCTGTGGTTCTTGGGAATGTTTTAATGTTTAAAAATAAATAATGTGCACGTTAAATTTGCGAGTAGATCAGAAACCAAAACTGTTGCTGTTTTTAATACCGAAACTGGGTTTGTTTAACAAGATTTCCTGTTAAAGGAAAGCGATATAGTAGCCACCGACTACTTGCCTACTTGCTGGCGCGTCAAGTATAAATTCATCTTAAATTGATTATGATACCACTACGGTCTAATACTAAATGTTACTCAACTGGCGTCCCCGTTCGCCCGTGTTTTGGGTAAAATAACGTTAGTTATCATTATGACAAAAAAACTACAGCCATATTCTAGCCAAAAATTAAGCACGAATTTTTGTAGGATACTCTGTACTATACGTGAAATAGCGTCGAGTTCTGGCGTTAAACATCAACCAATACCCTGTTGCTCCTCGAGATAAGTAGTGTCTTGAAGGCCTTTTGTATCTTAATTCCGCATTTTGATCATTGAGCTATACGTTTTCGTTCTGCACAGGTCTTGTTTCATGCCAATGTCAGGTCGTGCGTCCCCATATGAGTGAAATAACATTAATGTTAACATAAAAGTAGCAAGCAAGTATGGGTAAAGGAGTTTCCCCTTATGGTTTTATTATTATTTTTTTTACTAAAAAATTCGGACTGCTTAAAGTCACACAACAAAACGTACTGTAACTACAATATAGCTAGGCTTGGGGGCCTATATGTAGTTTGTATTGTATGGTTCTCTTTTAAATGTGAACTGAATGTCCTTTCTCAAGTCGGAGATAGAAGCTTGTTTGTTTACGTGATACATACAAACAAGTTATCAGATAACTGGGTATTGGCAAATATCGACCCAGGCTTTTTTGTAGTCCTATATAAAGACATTGACGTCACGTGGTTGTTTTTTTTTTAATACAAAAATCCTCATTTCTTTTGTGTTTAGGAGAGTTTTAAACAAGTCTGGTTGAGGTGAACAAAAGCTTGTTTATCTTTGCTCGCATTGGAAGAGGTCGTTCTTCAACATCTGTCGACTGGCTCCAGAATTGATAATATAAAAGTAAATAAAACACCATGGTACGACGAGTCTCTGGAAAAACACAGTAGAAGAACATTAATTTAACTGGCTAAAATCCACATAGATTTTTTTGTTGTTTGTCACTTTACTGTGTTGAAGGATTGATCTAGATTAGTAGCTCTTCCTCGGTCCTAATATAAGCCCACACACCAAAGGTACTATAGACTCGTTCTTATCACTGGGTAGAAAGCCCTACCGGCATTTGTTGACAAACACCCAACGAAGCGACCCTCCCAACAAATGCGCATTGGTTTTTCAAAGGCTGTGTAAACATTGACGGGACAGCAAAAATAAACATCTAGTTCCTCGTCTTTTGTGGTCGAGTGCTGGTCGGATGGAGGAAACCCATTCAGCCCAGCGACGCGAGCAGCCCAATACAAACATTATCAAATCTGTCACGATGCTGTTTATAAGTATACTGTTTCACCAAGCGCTGTTTGCTGCCCGAAAAATGAACAAAATGTTTATTTCCCGCGTTTTAGCTGACAGTGTTTATTCTTACCACCGGATTAGAGGTAAAAAGTTCACCGGAGAAGTACTGCTAAACAGTGATTGTATACAAGAATTGTTTGTGATGCCGTATATGGTCCAACCGATGCGGGAGACTGGCCACATTGTAAGCATAGAATGATGCAGCTTACATTCCATGCTCTAACTATTCATACATTTTTGTTGATAATTTAAACGAAAATATGGTTTATTGGTGTTTTTGTGCAAATTTCGTCATCATATATCACCAAATGCTTTCTTAAAGTATACATACTATGCTGTTAACGGTCTGTGGATAATTCGTGTGAATTAGTTTTGAATTTTTTTTTTTTTTGTTATAAATATTTCAGGGGCATTACTGTATGCGAATGAATCCCGATCTGTATAGTTTCGCAGGATGTAAACTGTCTACAGTTTTTATATATAAACTTATTTACTTAGCGATTTAAGTAATGAGTAACCGATAAACATTGCCCCGTGTCGTTCAATGACAGTGTATAAAAGTTGTTATAAACAACATTAGGCGGTCTTGTAGGGCATTAGCTGGATTCCTGTATCGCGGAGGTATACATGTATTACTAATGAAGCCGTGAACGGTTTCAAGTCACGGCGATGGCTTGAGTGGTGGTACCTCTACAAAAAACAGCCAACTCAAGATTTAATCGATACCAGCCAATCAAATCTTCCCATTTTACTTCTCAATGATTGGCTACACGGCCATTTTGTCAAGATCAAATAAACCGTCTGGCATTTCAAAAAAGATTGGAAACTTAATTTTGGGATAAATAGGCGCCATCTGAATACTTTCACTTTCTCGGTGCACCACTTATAGTCATTAGGCCGATGACAATTTAAGTCGAATCGCGATAGCACACTAAATTACGCTACGGCCTTGTGTCGCATAACCGATTATGTAAAGACATGCAATTCATTTTTATCCCATCGGCATATTATACCGTAGGGATAATGTCATCACGACGTCCGTCCGTCCGTATAGAGGGCGTCAACAAGGTATAAACAATACCACTTTACACATGTTTTTCACATTTTGGAAACGCATTGATCTTGCACTAAACTACATTCCTATTTAAAATGGGGTCATTCCAATGAAATTTTTGGTTTCTATGGAAACATAATGATACATAATAAGGATAATAGTATACCAGACGACGCGAACACGTTTAAAACCATACCGCTTAACGCGTGGTTTTCAAATTTTGGAAACACATTGGTTTTGCAGTTAACTACATTCCTATTTTAAATGGGGTCATTCCAATTCAATTTCTGGTTTCTATGGCAATATAATGATACATAATAATAGTATACCAGACGACTTGAACACGTTTAAAACCATACCGCTTAACGCAGGGTTTTAAACGTTTGGAAACACATTGGTCTAGCACAAAACTACATTCCTATTTAAATGGGGCCATTCCAATCAAATTTCTGGTTTCCATGGCAACATGACTATACATAATAATAATATAGTATACCAGACGACGTGAACATGTTTAAAACCATACCGCTTAACGCAGGGTTTTCAAATTTTGGAAACACATTTGTGTAACACTAAACTACATTCCTATATAAACTGGGGTCATTCCAATCAAATTGTCCGCCTGTCGGTCTCTGTATAGAGGGCTTGAACAAGATAAAAACAATACCACTTATCACAGGGTTTTCAAATTTTGGAAACACATTGTCCTTGCAGTAAACTACATTCCTTTTTAAAATGAGGTCATTCCAATCAAATTTCTGGTTTCCATGGCAACATAATGATAATAATAGTATTACAGACCAGGTGAACACATTACAACCATACCACTTAACACAGGTTTTTAAAATTTTAAAACACATTGGTCTTACACTAAACTACATTCCTATTTAAAATGGGTTCACTCCAATCAAATTTATGGTTGGATAAGATGAATTTGAACTTTTTCCATGATTAAAGCGGAGCTGCAGTGGATATTGTGACTGTTTAAACTTGTTTCTCCTTAGCTCCAACATTGATAGAGTACTTCCGATGTGATTAAGTGAGTCACACTCACCTCTTGTTAATGAGACCAACAAATCTATTTATTTTTAAATAAAAAAATGTTGACCCACATAACACATTTTCAAATTTTAAAGCAGCTGGATTTTTTTGGTTGAAATTGCGACTTAAAGTAGAGCTCCGCCTCGTGACTTCCTGGTAAGATAGTAATGGCGCGGGTTCATCCCAAAGTTGCAGTCTGCGTTGAAAATCTAGATGGTACTCGGTGGTTACAAAATGGCTCAGATGGTCAGAGCGCTGACCTTGCTAGCCAGGCCCAAGTTCAAATCCCTGTGGAGGCAAGACAATTTGTCTTTCTCTACATGAACAATATAAATAGCCAGTGATCCATCATCTATGACCGTAAAGAAGACTAAATTATAACTTGATTGATAAAATATGATTGACTTACTTCCATTGCCATTGCATTATGTACGTTTTCAGATAGGCTGATAATCAATAAAGAAATTCATACATTTATATTGGTTTGGTCCGCCTTTTTACTTTTAATATATACATAACTGTTTGTTTGGACTTTATCGTTGTACTTAAGTATTCCTATATTTCACCCATATAAGGGTATTGTTAGTTATTGGTCGAAAGTCGTGACCGCTGTAAACATCTTGTTTTACACCTATATAGGGTCGAAAACCGTTCTGGAACCAGTGAGCAGTTCATAAAAGGGTTCCAGCAGTCAAATGTGTAACTAACTGAACGCTTTACTTTAGGTTATTTCACTCATATGACAGTGTAGTCTTGTGTAAGACATATCCATAGTAGCAGAGTAACAGGCTTTTTCAGATGCTGATGTCGATGGGTGCTCTTGGAAACGAACGACAACTCTTGCATAGGCGAATAGACAATCTGCCAAACATCTATGATTCTCGTAGTTGCATTATCATCGCTACCCTCGGCTATGATACATGTATAAATATCCACCAAAATCGTACATGTTGTTTGCCGGAAAGCCTATTTATCGGCGTATGCACACTGTACAAGACACTCAAATAAAACCGATCGAATTTCAGATAGAAAACGCAAATTTAGTTTAGGAGCACATTGTGAACCAAACACAGAAGGCTACTGTGAATTCTCGAGTTAGGTGCACGATTGGCTTTTCACGAACTTTCTCGCGTTACTTGTCATCTACAGGCAGTCAGCCAGCGTGTTATCTTTAACGTCACGTGATGTTTTACCTAGAATAAATGATAATAAAGCCAACGGTGCACCTTATTGGAATTCTCCACACAACGGTGACAACGCGGATTATCTTATCAGTTGATTTGAAAAACAATTTTAAAAAACATGTCATAATGGCGACGAGAGTTTGACATCCGAGATGATGTTCGTAGTACATTCGAGGACTTCCTACCGGTATTTGTTGGTTGTATATACAATTTAACGAGATACGTCTTCGCATCTAGACACCCGGTCCATAAGATACATCCTTATAGTTTACTCAGTGACACAACTTTTGTTCAAAACTACAAATCATTTTGTCAAGAGCTAAGCGACATATTAACTCCAGTCCAACAAAATAAAAATGGAAAGCGGTTCGATCCGCCTGTTGCTTTTTTTTTGTATGGCTTAAGTATTATTTACATTTCATGTAACGCGTTATAAAACTACATTTCGAATATGTTGTATACGGGGTCGTGGCATAGGCCTATACATTTACATCCGATCAATATATGATACAAATACTTATAGAATGTGATATAAGCGAGGAATACGCCCAAGAAACTTACAGTTTAAAAAAATGTATTTATAAATTAACAAATATATACCTGTTTGCATTGTATATTGGTAAGTAAAGAGCTTTTATCTGAATGTTTACTATTAGTATTGACAGAGGGCGTTACGAACCGATATATGCCCAGCTAGAGCATGGCCTATATTCACATTAATAGGAATAAATGCGTGTAGTTTTGAGTAAACAAAGCTGACAGGGTAATTTGGTTGTGTTGTTTACTTTATGTACAGAACGGAAACCCAGAGGGTGTTGTGTTTTGCCGCACTGTATAAAGTTACAAAACTGTTTACAAACAGGCGCCTGTAAGTCTGGACGCTAATATATATGTATATGAATATATATGTACAGCCATAGGCCCATAGTAACAAATGTATACGAAAGCTTTAAAGAAAATATCATCGAATTGGACAATGTTAAAATTACTGACAAATTGCTCTCTTTTTTTAAAAAGAGATTAAAAAACATAACTCATCGACAACAAAATAAAGGATTTTAAGATTGTTTTTCAGGAACGGGGGGGAGGAGGGGGAATCCACTGTTGTTCGTGAATATATATAGTGGGTCATATACTTAAAAAATGGCATCACAATACTTTGACATTTTGTGATGATAATTGAATACGTTTTCTGTCTTACACCAAATCCGTCATAAGTTCGGAGAATAGAACCGGTTATCCGAACAAGCATTGCAGTCATGCTTAGTAGCGAATTCGATGTTTGATAGTAACGATATCTGGGTAAACAATACTAAACATCGCTTAAGAATTCATCTGCGATAAAATTGAAACCCCATATGCTTGAAAACAACATCTAAACAAACATAAATACCTCATATGTTTCAAATGCTTGATAAGGATATCTGTACAAACATTCAAACGAAATGTGCTTAGTAACAATGTCTGAACAAAAATTGAAACCTCATATGCTTCATAACGACGTCTGAACAAACATTTAAACGTAATGAGCTTGATAGCGATGTCTGAACAAAAATTGAAACCCCATATGGTTGGTAACCGCATCTAAACATATTAAACCTCAAATGTTTTATGTGCTTGATATCTGAACAAACATTAAGACTCTATATGATTGATCAGGATAAACATTGAAACCCCATATGCTTGAAAAGAATATCTTTAAAAAAAAACAACAATAAAACAACAACAAACATTATAACAGCATATGCTTGAAAAGGGTGTCTGAACACACATCGAAACAGCATATGCTTGAAAAGGGTGTCTGAACAGACATCGAAACAGCATACACTTGAAAAGGATGTCTGAACAAACATTATAACAGCATATGCTTGAAAAGGGTGTCTGAACACACATCGAAACAGCATATGCTTGAAAAGGGTGT
>JAQQZZ010113213.1:0-15201 GCA_030265115.1 Mopalia vespertina | reverse complement strand
ATGGGTCGGTCTAACCCAAAAGTGTCTAAGGAAGAAAACGAGATGGTTTATGACAGGGTAAGGTCATGCAATTTTTAAATATTTAAAGATAAAGTTCCGAACGATGGTATCGTTCGGCCATTTCTGGCGATTAGGAAGCTTCATGTACGTAGCTAGTGACAATTTATAAAATATATCGAGTGATCCACCACTCTCCTACATTTAGATTGAGGCGAGCTTTTGAGAGTTTTTAATGTTAACCTAGTAAAAATTGGCAATGGTATTTAATCATACAGGCGAGAAAACCGTCAGACTCCTTATTTTCAATTTGGGTGAGGACAAGGCGAGTGATCACTCTCCTTTCGTTGAGAGGCCTGTCTGTCGTCATTTAACAATAACATGGATATCATATTTGATTTAGAAATGTTAAAAATCAAGTTAAATACATACGTCGTCCCATTTTAGAAATTTTCCTCCTTCAACGAGGGCCTCGGGTACAACTATTGGCTTTAATTGAAGGGCGTGTACTCCTGGTTTTGCCCCTGCCATGTTCAGGTATTAATGGCGGTCCAATTTTCGAGGCCTACTATCTGAATGCAAAAGAGACACACGCTTGTAATCGTCCGTTTGATTTCATCTATCATCGGTGAATTACATTTCTCAGAAGAAACTTATGCCCACAAACAGCTGGTCACTAAAGGGGTTTAGATAAGCATTCCTGTGTTAATGTCCGCTATATTGGTCAACAAGCACAGCAGTTAAACGCATCCTGTAAATGCATATGCCTACGAGGTTACTTTTTAGCGATCAATTTCACTGGACAGTTGCTCTGATGATTACATGTAAACACACGTCAATGCTGAACTGTTGTGCTGTAATGCAAGCAGTCATGTCATCGACGTATGTATTGCACTACATTTTGTTGAAATTCCACACATGTTTGTTAATGACACAGCTGTCATATTATTTATCCTCTTCGCTACTGTGACAGATTTCGCAACTCGTCTCCTGCTACAACACTGCAACAAGGCTCCACCCAACCCCCACACTCATTGGCTAAGCTGTTCATGTGACTGATCAAAATGGCGTTTGACAGATGCCTTGTTTTCATTTAACTTGTTTTCATATCACTGTATAAACATGTAAGACTACGGCAACATTGTTTAAGTTGTTTATACAGAAGAAAGGAATTTGAATTTTGAATTGGCCTATAGTACCAGTATATCATGAGTGATTTACTACATTTATTTTCTTAGACTTATATGCTTTTAAGAAGTTTTTTTTTTATTATTTCATTTTATTTAGGTAAAGTGCTATTTTTTTCATATGTAGGGTATATATTGTTTATTTTTTTATCGATTCAGACCTATCGTCGTTCATTTTAAAGTACACTGTATTTTGTGTAGATGCAGAGTATTGTGTCTCTAAAATTACGAGTGAATTTTTTCCTCGTAATTACGACAATTTTATTTGTAAAATTATATTATCTGGTAACTGCGCGATTTAGTGTCGTATTTACGACAATTTTTTTCGTAATTACGAGAATAATAATATCGTAATTATGAGAATTTTTGTATTTTAAAAAATATTATCCGTGGCACTAACTGGCTTCCGTACTATGTCGTAAGTGTGCTTCGCATGTATTATAGGTTTGGTTTTCATGTTCAAACGTTTGATTGGGGTTTAACTTCGTACTGAAATGTATTTCACTGAGATGACTGCGGGTCGTCCATTTCTCTTTCTGTCTTACTTAAAAACGATGGAAAATCGCAAGGAAACCTAGTAAAAAACAACAATGTATTAAATGTGTCTGTCTTGATTTGAAAATAAATGTACAAGCAATCGAGGTACGATTCCTTGTGTGGCCTAGCCAATTATTCTATTAGCACGGGTTGTAGCTGGTGTCACTTTACCGTTAAAGGAGGTTAGATTACTTATGTAGAACATATAGATGTCCATTATTTATTCCACGGAAATGTAGTCACATAGGAGTAAACATGATATGACTACTTAAATGTTTCGACGGGCGTTGCCTAGATGCTAAAACGTATCTTATTGAATTGTGTACAGATATAGTCAATAGAGATACGACGTCCAGCCGTGCGAAACCTTGATAAATAAGGCCTGTCTCTGAATATAAAAAAAAATTGAATCCGTATGGCCTTTTATCTCACAAACAAACATTCTGTCCTGTTCGTTGAATACTCACAGATGGGCTGGCCCCGACTGGGAGCGACCCAGACATGTCCCGTCCCGTTCCCAAATCAGGAAACTAGTTTAAATCGTTCAAAACCAATTAGGGTATACTGCTGAGAAATGAGTGGTTTTGAAATGAAAATGGACGTCAAGTGGTCGTTTCATGGGTCGATTTAACCAACAAGTGTTCCAGGAATTACGAAATGGTTTCAATCAACTGAGGCCATACAATTTGTATAGATTGGAAGATAAGGCGCAGAAATATGGTAGCGTTAGTTTAATTCTTAAAGTAAGAAGACTCCTGGAGCATATTATCTAGGCGCCGCAAAGCTAGATCAAAACTAGCTTAACCTCCGTTGCGCACATTACACATACGGTTCTGTATGTAACCCTCACAGTAGCATGCAAATATTTCTCCCCTTCGTCTTATATCAAAGCACCGTTTTTGTCGTTATGGTTCCATATAGAACCTTCCTCTTTTCCAATGAACCCTCAGAAAACCATTATTTCTAAGAGTGTATATATACGTCCATTCTCTTTATGTGGAGGGCTTTTTCGTAAAATTTCAAAAAGCGGATTTATTATTTCCAGAGACAGAGCTGAAGTCTATTAACTAGAAGTATGCAACTGCCATATAGATAAGTTAACCGCAATGGGGACCGAGTCCCCTGTTATAACGTTTTATTTGACGTAGCACACAAGAAAATTCAGAAGAACAGGCTGGCTGTACTAGAACCATTACCGGTTATTCAGCTTATGGTTCTGGTAGAACCCTTTATGGTTCTTTAAGGAAACACTTAACATGCACCAATATAGCAACTATATCTCCCTTTTCTTCAATATCAGCAAACCGTTTTTGTCGTAATGGTTCCATATAAACCCATCGTCTGTTCTAATGAACTGTCGAAGAACCAGTGTTTGGGAGTGTATTATTTCATTCATATGACGGCATGCCAGGTAAATGCATGGGTGAGAGAAACCACCTTAGATGTGGCCTTCAAACAATGGTCGAAGACAGGACAATCATAAAATGCCACACAAAGACATTGCAAGATTGGCAACCAAGATTGGCTTCGTTGTTGCTATGCACTCGACTTTGATCTTCAAATAGTCCCGCTGGCTAAGGGCAGTTTGTTTGAAGAGTAGCAATGATGTCTTTGCTGAGCAATGGAGGAAGATTAACTTTCAAACATAATTAAAATACTTCGCATCTTGGTTGTGCTAGTGTCATTAACTGTCGGAATACACCGCAGTCATATAAGTGAAATACCGTTAAGCACGGCGTAAAACACCAATCAATCAATCGATCTTTAAAAATGCAGTTTTGTTTCTTATAAATTTACACAACTGGGCCTATATCGTGTAGATTTATTGGCCTATAAGAAAAACTTAATTAGTGATAAAAAATACGGTGACAAATTCTCCAAAACTATTAAGTCACAATAACAGCTATGTTTGATATACAGCGACAACAACTTAATTTCCAATGGCTTGTTTTAGCGAATACTAGATTTTCATTTTTGTCAAGGGATGACGTAGTTAAATTATTGAAGCCAAAGTGAAGTTGGCTAGCAGACAAATGTGAAAGTGGCTGACAAATGAATCTAGTTTGGATTTTAATTATAGTAAAAAATACTGGATTTTCGTTAATTTTTAAATCTCGCCCAAAGAAGGGCATGTCATTACCAGTGAAATAAAAATGTTGAATTTCCAAAATTGTTAAACTGACTTTGGGTTACAATGTAAAATACAGGATTTCCAAGATTTGTTTAAGCTTCACCACTCAAGGGACGTTATTTACCGTGAAGTGAAAACGCTAGAAGTTTGTTAAGATTGTTCATCATGAGCCTCCAGGGGCCATGCTTAATGTCTATCTCTAATCCGCTACTAACGATTAAATCTGGTGTAAACGTATGGGGACCCGTCTTTCGAGCAACTGGCCCAATGGTGTCTTCTCGTTTCGCGAACTTTTGTTATTTCAAAGTGCCAGTTCGCCAACGCTATGTTTTTGCTCATCCGTTGCCCATTAACCACAGTTGGGTTAGGGATAAACGGATTACCACACCGAAGATCACAGTTTTGTTGTAGGACGATGTGTTGGATATAGCCTGCAAATGTGCAGTTGCAGAATGCTGCAACAGCATCTGAACTGTACAGATGTTCTGTCTCGTGTAGGGGCACATGGACCTACGTTGATAAGCTGAACAAGGTTATTAGTAAAAAAGCTTCATCCTTCTACTCTGTGAAATCTTTGCTTTTCGAGAGCGCCGATAAATGTTACCGCCGCTGTCAGCCGGAAAGTCTCAAGACAAATCAATGTGAACGAGCCGTCGATGACACCAGAATTTCTCCGGTCCTGTTATAGGCGCCCGTGCCCCTAAGCGAATAACATAACCTAAAGAGTATTGGACGAAAAACTGCACAATCTAAAGGACAGACTTATACACGAAGCAGCATTTGCTCTATCGGAATTGCTGACTGAGTATCTTACCTTCTACATTTAATGACTAATTTGTCTTTTTTCTGTTCAATGCTATGTTAATAAATCTCTGTCCAGTATAAATGTGGTAAACGTACTTGAATAACCTTAAAATCGACTGCATGTGATTTAACCCCTGTTAAGCTTTTTTAATCGTTCTAATCGCGCTGTGGTGAGTCTGATTGCACATATTTGCTGTTTCCGTTTCGCCAAGTTGGATTTTGGTAGCAAAATAACAAAAGTTGGAGAAACGGGAATAAACCCTCTCAATGTGGGGAATTAGTATCGAGTCAAATACTGGATTTCCGAAGTTGGTTTTTGCGTATAGAAAGTTGAATAAAGAAGGATAACATTCTGGCATTCTTTAAACGAACAGTGCATGGATATATAGAAGTCAGAAGTAACAGTTAAATAGCGCAAAATTCTAGATAACCAATATTGTCTAAACTGACATGCAGAGGCTATAGGTTATTACAATCGACAAGAGGCTATAGATTTTTAAATCCGAGTTCAGGATGTTAAAATTGGCGAAGGCTATATAAGCGTCAGATAAACGTTGGTGAAAAAAATATATAGAAATAAGGCCTGCCTCTAAACATAAAAAAAAAAATATTGATTGTTAAATTGTCATGGGTCAACAGGCAGATGTTAAATTGACAAGCGCGTTTATACGATAAATTCCGGTACTGTAGTTTCAAATTGTTCCAGTCTTTAATAGTTTGTGGAAAGAACGAATTCTGAAATACGGTGAGATGACACCTGTATATATAATTTAAAGTCATAAGCGTTTCTTAATCTGTAACGTAGTCCAATGTTTTTGCTGGGGATGAACTGACTTAGGTAAGGGGGCGATAATCCGTTTATTACTTTATAAAGCAGTATTAACCTCTTTTTTTTTTACGTCTATATGAGAGCATTTCCCAGTTCAGCTCTGTTAACAGAGCCCTATAGCTTTAGTGCGGCGCATACCTCCAGTACAAATAATGGCCGCTCTTCTTTGTATATTTTCAAGCTTTTGCGACATAAGCAGTGAGCAGTTGTCAAATAATACACTGCCGTATTCTAAAATTGGTCGAACATAGGTTTTGAATACATTTGTTAAGCAAGATCTGATAAGATTATTTTGGGCTCTAGATAACACAGATAGTGCCCTGTTTGCTTTGGTAATGCTCATCCCATTTACATTTTTCATGTAAAATAATTCCCAAATGTTTATGGGACCGAACTCGCTGCATAGGGATGCCATCTAGATAAATGTTAGGATAAACAGGATGTTTCTTAAACGAAACAAGCAAGTATACTGTCTTGAGAGGGTTAAAAGTTACTAGCCATTCGCGAGACGATCAAGATCTCTGTTAATTCTTTGTTCATATTCTAATATATCAAGTATAGGCTCCAACAAAGAAGTATCGTCAGCAAATAAATTCATGCTGCTCTCAATTTCCATATTTATATCATTAGCATATATTAAATATAACAGAGGCCCTAGGACAGATCCTTAAGGAACACCTGCCCGGATGTTACGTGGAGTGGAGTTAACGCCATTAATCACAACTTGAAGGCTTAGATTACTAAGATAATCACGAAACCAAGACAGTAATGGGTCACATACACCAATACTGCGTAGTTTGAACAAAAGTCCTTCATGCCATACCTTATCAAATGCTTTGCTGACATCTTAAAAAACAAGACAATCATCGTGACCTTGATCAATGTTTTGATAGATGCTATGCACAATTTTAACCATTTGGTTAATTGTTGAATCCCCATGTTTAAATCCAGAGTTTTCAGCAAACAGAGGGAAATACACCATTTCTGAAAGAGAAATTAAACAATTTGGAGAGTGGCTCTGCCAAAGCCTTCCCAGAAAGTTTCAAAACAGTATTGCTTATATAGTCAATTCCCGAGGCTTTCCGAGTATTCAGACTTTTCAGCAATGTTTCAACTTCAGACGGACATGTTTGCACCAGGTTAAGTCTAGCTGGAGTGACATATATGAAACAGTGCAAAATTGGTAATGTATCACAAATAGAGGATTGGGATGCAAAATAATCACAAAAGGCATCCGCTTTATTATAGCAGTTTGTCAAAATTTTATCATCTATGTGAATCGTTGGTATTTGTGGTTTTATTTTTGTACCAAGCACAGAGTTCATAAGTGACCAATATTTCTTGGAGTCTAGGTTCGGGTCAGCAAGCTTTACTTTAGTACGTTCTACATAACGCTTAATGGCGTTACGTTTAGCTGAATTAACTTCCCCTATGGGACATAATGAAGTACAAATAATGTAAATCAGTTTTTGTTTTCTTATATCGTTAAAGCATCTGTAACGAATACGAATTTTGCACCTTACTTCGTTGGTCATCCATGGTTTATCAGAAGGGCATATTATGGCAGTTTTATTTGGTATTGATTCTTCACAGCCGGATAAAAATAGGGAGTTCCAAAAATAAACGATGTCATCTATATCGTCATATACTTGATATGGTACCTCCCATGGCGCGTTAATAAAAGTTTCCACCAATGTTTCTACATCAGCGCAATTATAGTCCCAGACCTTTCTTTTGAATGATTTCTGTTTATGATTGATATAACGGTACATGTATATACCACATAGCTAAGAACGTTCGACAAACCAGCCCGTAACGGAATGTGTCAGAGTCGCTCGCACTCTTATATATAAATTTATAATATTTCCTGAGCGAATTTAACATATATCAAATATTTATTTAATAATCCATAACTCCAAGTGCTGTGGTAACATTTATTGCCCCCACAACCAGGAACCGGGCAGAAAGGACGCCCATGTTATTCTTCTCTGTCGTTTGCTCAAACATAATCCGTGGCCTTGAAGTGGAAAATTGGTCAGCGATTGGGTTTCTAATAAAAACGCAAGAGACCAGACTTCCAGACGTTAAACCCAGATTTTTTGTCGGTATGGCGAACGTTTGATTTTATCAGCGCTTTGACTGGCATCAGTTTTTGGAGAATTTGCTACAACAGCCAGTGCAAACCAGACAGACTCGCATCACACATGAAACTTGAGCCCTCCCCAGGGCAATACGTCATTTTAATGTCAGCTGTTCAGAAAGATACCTTCTGGCATATGATAATCGAGGATTAAAATTTATAGTCTATAAACAAGCGAACTCTGTTGAATGATCACATGCTAAGCAGACAAAAAAGTCATAACTGGGAACTTAATCAGGCTCCTGGGAACGTTCTCTCCATAATGTAACTAAGCAGTATGTGGTCGACATAGCTTTTCTCGGATGCGTATAGATCTATAGCATACTACGTGGCAGAGGAGAGATTCGCTACATAGTGTTAACTTGTTTGATTGGGGTTTAACGCTGTACTGAAGGGTATTTGCCGTATATGATGACGGATTGTCCAAAGACAACAGCTGTTATTTTCCTCAGTGTGCCATTTAAATGGATGAAGGATGTTGTTCGTTTGTTTGGAGTTTCTAAGTAGTAGACATGTCTATCATGTACGACAAAACATAATTTTGTTTGTATTCTGGGTTGTGATTAATACTAAACGTGTTTTAATCGCTAGTGGTGACTTATAAGAAATACCCGGACGTCATTAAACACAGTTTAGTGCCACTATACGGTCATCTAATACCTACATAGCAAAAGTACAATATCTGGGAGTTGAAAAGCAAGATGGTACTGGATGGTTACAAAATGGTGTACAATCATCTCAGATCTCCATAATAAACTTTATTGGCGAGTTTAATCAGACTAACTTTGACGCACGTCTTGTCCTGGTGCACTCATAGATAAGGAGCCACGTCAAGCTGCATTCGTCTGTTGTGGCGTCTAGTTTGGAGTTTTGGGATGGGTCTGTCTTGTCTTGTCTCCATCATACGGGCGAATACCTCGAATACGGCGTAAACCCCTAATTCAACAGTGTTCCAATATTATTTAATTACTGCCCATTACCAGGCAGTCTCGAACCATGGTGCTTTATGAGCTTATGGACACAAGAAACCCATTCGTAAATTTAAGAAATAATATTTCCATAACCAATGTCTAACGTAACATTTATAACACTTCCACGTCGTGGACTATAAACTGAACGTAAGACGTCGGTTAGTTTGATTGGGGTTCAACACCGTACTTAAGGACAATCACAGTCGTAATACAAAGACATCACAAACTTCATCGACTTCATGTTGCCCCTTAGGTATGAAAGCACAAGGCGAACAGGGAGCTTGCTCCCAACCCTCATCTTCGCGAGTCAAGGTTAAGACATGGTTGGTAGTATTAACATTAGAAACCTCTATCGTGTTAGCGGAGTCAACTAAGGCCACATCATCTTGTCCCATCTGGGATTTTCCCCGAAATCCACCGGTCAATGGATTGATTGATTGATTGATTGGTGTTTTAACCCGTACTTAAGGGTATTTCGCTTACACGACGGCGGTGTATTCCAACATTAATTGACACTAGCACAACCAACCTGTGAAGCATTTCAATAACGTAACTCAACGTTTGAAAGTTAATCGTCTTCCAGTGCTAAGTAAAGACAGCATTGCCACTCTTCAAATAAACTGCCCTTAGCCCGAGGGCCACCGGCCAATGGAATAAGCCGATTCAACGACAGAAGGACTCTACGACCGGAGGCAAAAATAATGACGGAAAGCAGTGCTCGAAATCTACTT
This sequence comes from Mopalia vespertina, assembly GCA_030265115.1. NCBI lineage: Eukaryota > Metazoa > Mollusca > Polyplacophora > Chitonida > Mopaliidae > Mopalia > Mopalia vespertina. The sequence continues at coordinate 5,874 of JAQQZZ010113213.1, read as the reverse complement.
ATAAACATGATCAAGAGCGGCTTTGTTTGTGTTCAGTTTAAATAATATCTAACTCTAGTCGTTCTATTTCTTAGATTCTCATTTTGTATCAATCAAGTATCATTTAGCTTTTGAACGCAGACGGCTGTACGCAAGGCATGGAGATAAGACGCCGACCGTTTTAATCAAATGTTGGAGTCTGAAGATGTTTTTAAAGAACTATCAAAACAAATACACGGGATTGTTGTGCGTTAGGGCGTCGCTGATAGGCTGGGGTTCCCACGATTTTAGGTGTTTGCTGCCAAAAGAAATCCAGCAAATGCGGCTACGCCAGAATACAACTAAGCAGCGATTTGTCGCATGGTCTCCCTGTGAGTCTATACATATAGAGATACCATGTGTTCGGAGGATGTTATATATAAATGATACCCAACCCTCCGCTTCTATAATATGTTGTTTGTATCAATATATTTTATGCAAAACGGAAAAAAGTTTCTGCCGAAGATAATTTCCCTCCTTTGCAAAAATGCGTTGGGCGAGTACGAGGTTTTCGTTCCATGTGGGCGTGGCCTAATCTGATAATCATCGACGAATCCATGACATTTTGTGGATAAAGCTCAAGAGAAATCAAGGAAGTAAATCAGATTGCTTTACTTCCATGGGGGGAATATACAAATACTGGGGTGCGAGATGTAAAGCTATGCCACAGCATTTTAAATGATTATACTCTTTGATATTAGTCGAAAGGGAAACTATTTCAAGCAATAGTTGGAAAATGTATTTTTTTGTGAAACGTTGAACCCTTTTTAATCATATCGACTGCTTTGTTCATTTTATTCAATATCCTTTTAACATAATGGACTAGTACAAAATCGAACACAATGTGACGTCAGTTGTGCGCGTGAAAAAGGACATCTGAAGCTTCAGACAACGGCCATTTGGCACAGCGCCAATTAGTTTTTTGTATTGTAGTATTAAAAAACCCGTCAAGGGCAAAATAATAACATACACTGTTTTATCTCCTAATGTATTTTAGTTCTGAAATTGTATTATATCTTGTTTGCTGTCAGGGGCGTCTATCGTTTCTTCACTCATTGAATAAAACCCCAAATCAAACAAACAACAATCTGCAGACCCCACAAAACCAGAAGTAGATGTTAGCTGCTTAGGGAACACAGACAGACCTGGGGCCAATTCCACAAAATTAAAAAGAAAACATTTCAACAAAAATCGTATTATTTGCATAAAGTTATAACAATTGGTGTGAAATATAGGAATTAAGTAATTTCCACCCAAAATTTGACGTTTGTTTGATTGGGGTTTAACGCTGTAATTAAGGTTATTTCACTCACACGACGGCGCCCAAAATTTGACAATTTCTGAAATGGGTTATTAAATTAAATTCGAACTGGTAGCTTAGTTAGCAGAATCAACAGCCTGGTTAGGAATTAATGATTCGCGGGATATTTCATTATCCACGGAATTCAAAGCAAGCGAATTATCATAAGCTTGTTGGCCGCAGATTGTCCACTTAATACTTTGCCTTATGGTAAATCACCTAGAATTTCGTTTGTGGATAATATATTTACTTAGTTGATGTTTGGTTGTTTGCTTGATTGATTGGGTTAAACGCTGTACTTAAGGTTATTTCACTCACATGAGACATGAGTCCAATGGGTGAAGACAACCGCCATCGACAGCGGAAAAAGTCAAGACATGGCAAATACAGGACAATCACACGACGTAATACAAAACCCCCACAAACAGATCAGCTTCATATTGCACCTTAGATCTGATAGGGCAACAGAAAGCTCTCTTTCAACCCTATTTGATAGTTGCGAAAGTATAAAAACATCTAAACAAACCACTTCATATTTTCTGAGAAATCTTGATGCTTTCTGCCACTCAAACACTGTTTCTAAGTCCTTAAAATAACTGCCAAAGTAAAAATTTTGTGGTGATAGCTGGAATTTTGTGACTTCCTCATATACCTTGGGGTCCAGAGTGGGACAGACACTAAATCCATAAAAATGTCTTTAACTTAAAAGAATTCGCCTTGTGACTAGTAAATAAATTGTTGCAAGATGAAATAGAAGTCAATGATGAATTTCATAATATTTATTTCAAAACTTTTTCTCAGCACTCATCATACCAATACACTCACTCCATCTTATATACCCCCCCATCCCCTCAGACAAAAACATCACGACATAAGTACTGTCAACTTACAAATCTTAGCACACAACAAACCGTTATGTAATGTACATACTAACATGTTTTGACATAATTTTAAGCTACGTGTTATTAATTTAACCATTTCTTGGGTAACTATTTTAAACTCGTTACAAAGTTTTAACACTATGTACATATCATAGTTCGGCACAAAGAATTTGACATAAAACTGATAATTAGAACATTTACTCCTCGTGAAATATACAATGTTATTTGCTTGATCAAAACCTAACACAATCTTTACTAACAAACTTTCTAGAATACTTTGTTTTTGTCAAATCACACTATCTTATGATAAATGCTTCTACATATCAAAAACCAATAGTCCACAACGTAACAATAAAGTTAAAACTGGAAAAATTAAATTTAATCTACTTTCATCAGAAGTTCATCATCTTGGTTCCTTTTCATCATCTGAACTTGATGAACTTGTTGAACTCTGGTTTGATTTTTTGGAGTTCTCTGTGGAAAAGGCCAACTGAAACGATATAAATGTAAGTCATAATAATAGTTCTATGGGTTTCGTTCATATTTTAAATCATTTTTGTGACTGGGAAATTGCCTATTTTTAAAAAAACTCAAAACAATCAAAATAAAAAAAGAACTAAGTAAAAGGGCAAGACCAACGATTTTCAACCAAAACTTTTTACTTACATTATATATTTTGACAGACAATAACCCATGTCACGTTTGCAACCAAGCATTAAAAATTTGGATGTGACGTCATTGTTTGCAGCGTAAATAAGTCACTCTAAAAGCCATCATGGATAGATGCACTGATTGTTTCTGTGGTTCTCAGAAGGGACGTTGCTGTTCCCAGAGTGTTGTTCTTGACATAACTGTCATCAGCCATTGGCTTGCTGTAATCATCATCTGCTTATATGATGACATCCTGTTCACTGCCTGATAGCCACCATACAAAATTACTAAACTGTTGGATGCCCCTTAAGAATTAACAATTAGGTCTATTCTGTTGCAAATGCGACATGGTTTATTGACTTTAGAAATATATGTAGTGAAAATAATAAATTTTGGTTGAAAATTGTTGGATTTTCCCTTTAAGGATATGTCTGTTATGTGAAAATTCTTCTCCTTGATGCTCACCAGTTTAGGGATGGCTTTTCCTTGAGACTGGAATAAAGAGATGAGAGAGTTTCTGGTTTTGGGTCGGAGGAAGTCAATGGGCACACCATCAGTTACAGTCTCTTCTAACACCCTTTCAATAGACTCTGAATCATCGTTGTTTACTGAAACAAACAAAAACAAATTGTACTTTTTGCATAAGTTAGTGACAGAAACCACCCTCCACCATTGTTCATCTTTTAAAACTATTTTGGTTTTTTTTCTTTTATTTAGCCTTTATGGTCAGAATCAATGTTTTATGGAAATTCAGATGATGTCCGTACATATTTTTCAAATATATTCTATCAATTTATTCAAAACTATTTCAATGAAATAAATCTGGGTGGGCCATTATTCGTATACATAGGGAAAACAAAAGGTTTCTGACATCATGGGACTGTTTTAAAAATTGTTTATAGTAGTTAAAATATTTCAGTGGTGGTTACCATGGCAACTGCCCTATAACGGTCGAGAGGAATAAAGAAAACTAATACTTACAGTGTAATAAAAGGGTATGTCTGTAAACTAAAGCTAAACCAGATGGGTTTTTACCACGTAATAAAGTCAATAACTGTGCCAATTTATCTCCCTGAAAACAACAAATACATCGTTAATTAATTATGTGATAAAAAAATAAAATAAAATAACATCACATCATGGAAACTTTTATTCACTTAAAATCCTTAAACTGTGTCCAGACAAAATCATTTCACATCATTTTATGTATCTATCATATCATAAATCTTAATTTATAACCTGATTCAATTGTTGCTCTGAGACCATAGCATTTTCATCAATGTAATAAATTATAATAATGATCATGATATCATTGTTTCACATCTTAGCAATGCAACATCATGTCAAACTCTTATTTAAAGTGTGCTCACCATGGCAAAATTAAATAAAATTAATATTTGACAGCTAATCGATGTTATGAAAACCTTAAGTATTTACATAAAAGCTTTCATTTAAATCGAATTTTGATACAAAATATTGAATATTCGTAGTTGAAATGCGAAAACATGGAATATTTTTCAGCTAGTATTAAGTTTGAATTAAAGGGGCCTATATTTGGCTCCTCCTAACGTCTTCTATAAACCCCTGCATTCCCAAGACAAGACTTCTGGGGCCAGATGTTTAAAGCTGTTTTAACTGTAAACCAGTGTTTTAAGGCTTCACTTTACATTTTAGTTTCTTTGAGAAAGATAACTGATCATGTAAACTGACCTGTTTTGTATCCACAGCATGTTTACATGAAAGAAATACTCGTAATGTGTTCAGCATATCAGGGTTTTCCTAAAACAGAAAATAATACATGTTGATAAGGTAATAGTTGTAAAACAGTAACTCAATTAGAGCTGAAGGCAAGACCAAGGATCACTGGTTAGACTGTTTGACGGCTGATCCGTTTTCAAACCTCTTGACAAGTTCAAGTGTATATGAGACAGTTAGAGGAAAGATGAGAAGGTTTAATGAGGTTTCCTCACGTTTTCCTAGTCGTCATATGAGTGAAATACACTTGAGTATGTATTATACATGTACATCAATCCAAGCTAATTATTATTAAACTAAAAAATACACAAAGTACCAAATGGCACCAATAGGAACCAGAAGTACCAAACGGCTAGTTGGTGGAAGTGACCATACTGTGTTTTACAAATAACACACAACTTGGTGAAAGGTCGCCCAAAAAGTGACTTTTGGTTGATTGTTGTTTGATTGAGTGACACTGTTTTACGCAGTGCTGAAGGACATTTCACTTATATGACGGTGGCATACTCCCAAAGAGTGAACAGCAACACAATCATTATGTGGAGTGGCTATGTTGGAAAATTATTGTTTCTCCATAGTGGAGAACATAGATATACTTCAATTACACGGTCTTCAGACAGAGTGCGACTACTGGTCGAAAAAAGTCAAGCCAAGACGGTGTCACATCAAAGCGACACAGAGAAGAACCCTGTATATGTTTTAAGACTAAAGTCAAAATCGTATTGAAACAGTTCTCATGATCTAAAAATGACAAAAGCGATGTTCAAAGCGAGAAATATACTTTTAGAATTGTGTCTGCTCTACTGCTATCTCCTTGACAGAAAAAATGTGTCCAGAGTTGATTTGTGAGTTTGTAGGAGCCGTTCTCTGCCGTCTTCTTGGCCAAAGCCTCAACTGTAATCATAACAAAGGACAGTTTAATTATTTATTTATAGAAAGTTTGACAGGGACTAAAAAAAAAGACAAACAAATGAAACTTATAACGATAAAATATATTTGAGGTATCTAATAAGTAATCCTATTAGCATTTTCCATCTCATTGGTTAACACTTTATAAACTGTCTCACTTAATGACAAGAGCTGACTACTATATCGATGTTTGTTTGTTTGATTGTGGTTTAACGTCGTACTCAAGGGTATTTCACTTATATGATGACATGCCAGCCCAATGGGTGAAGGACACCACTGGCATCAAACAAAGACAAGACAGGACAATAACAGGACGCAATACAGACACCACAAACAGATCGGCTTCCTGTTCCCCTTTAG
>JAQQZZ010113202.1:0-15202 GCA_030265115.1 Mopalia vespertina | reverse complement strand
TCGTTTCGCGCAGTTTGAATTTCAGAATCCACTGACGCCTTATGGGTAAAATATAACGCTTGAAAAGCGGTTAAAAAAAGCGTTAGTATGATTTACCCAGGATTCGACATCCAATTCATGTCCTTAGAGGTTCTCTATGTCTCGCTATAGGGGGCGCTTTTTCGTCAATCAGCGCTGGTATGGTCACAATGCCGTTGAGACTGGGTAATGGCTGATTTCATACCTATGCTTGATAGACTTCTGGTACTCTTCAAGCCTATACTTTTTTTGCAGAAGAAGACAAGACTTCAACACTACATTAAAGGTATAGACAATATAATTAACAAGTATAGGCTAAGTGAATGAGTGGGTATTTGTGAGCCTTTTAATGTGTGAGATACTTCCATACAAAACAAATATGAAAAGCTGTTACCTTCAAACATATTTGTCCGCGCCGCCATGAGCGACCAAAGGGCTCTTCAGAAAAAAGGCGCGAAATGTATGGCTGCTTTGTTGTGGTAGACGGGGTCAATGGATCATGTGAACTGAGCAATATGTTGTTGTTGAAATTGTGCTTTTAGGGCCGCTTCCCCAGATGGATTTCGCGGCCCGAAGAGCAATATGTTAAGTAGCCATGTGTCTTTTATTATGCTAACTCACCCAGACATGCACAGCAATATGGTTAGCTGATTGGTCAAGCGGCACACACCTCCAGCCGCCATTGTTAAAATGTCTGTTCCTATAGTATTTGTACGTTGTAATGGACTAGCTAACTTTCGATAGTGAATAAGAATTGTAACACAAATCGCAAAAATACCAAATAAGCAAATCGGCGGTCTAAACTCAGGATGGCTAGTAGGCTACATGCACACACAGACACAAAATTAGTCACATTAAATAGTCCTGACATCACCACCGACACGTCAATTAGCAGTGGTGCCACTTCTGTTTGTTGTTGATATACGTAATTTCTTAACGGCTTTCTGATTGGCTGGGTGCTACTACAATAGTCCAATTAAATATTTGCCACGTCTTCAAAGCCAATTGTGGCAAGGGTAAAAAGGTGTAATTCTGGTTTTATGCATTTTGACCCTTGCCTTGGGCGGTGCAACCAATAGTCTACCAGAAAATCACGAAATCTGTAGCGGACCAGTTCAATAAATAAGATAGGCACAATGCTTCTTCCGTCTTCGTATAAATCAACGATGAAGTTGTCTCTTGTAGAAGCCGTATCTCTTGTCAATGATTTCATAAAAAAAAAAACCTATATATTACTAGATAATGTGAACTTGCACAGCTTAAAGCTTCGCGCGCCTTAAAGTGAACAAGATAAATTTGGATATTCGACGATCCGCGTTTTTTGAACGACCCAGTAATTCAGATGTACCTTGTTCCACATGTGACTGCATGGCAGGCACTACCATTGTTATACATTCTATATTGTTCTATATTGACGGCTTAGCTTATTGAATTAAAATTGTTCATCACAGCTGCAGCTTGGTTCCTGTATAAGTGACCCTGTGAAATAAAAACAAAACATTAAATAATGATCGTTTACCGTGTGCAATTTCTCCCCAAAAAATAACCTTCTATCAGAAGTCTATAAAGCTGAAATATGAAACCAGCCATTACCCAGTCTCAAAAGGCATTGTGACTTCCAGAGGACTGTCATAGTGTCAAATGACTCATTGCGCAAGACATGAGGGATTTCGTTCGTTTCGCTCAGTTTGAATGTCAGAATCTACTGACACCATACGGATAAAATATAACCTTTGCCAAGCGGTAGATATATATGCCATTGAGCTTTAGCATGATTTACCCATGATTCCACATCCAATTCATGTTCTTCGAGGTTTGTCTATTTCTCGTTAGAGGCGCTTTTTAAAAAAATCCGCGCTGGCCTAGTCACAATGTCGTTGAGACTGTATAATGGCTGGTTTCTTCCGCTGGATAGACTTCTGGTTCTATGGGTATCAGGGTATTTCGACTACAATGAGAGAGGATCCAGTTGAGCCAAAATCTATAACATCTTTCTTCCTAAAGATTCAATTGTATTTTAGTAAAATAAGGAAATTTTAACTTACGAGAGTAAAATTGTAGTGATCAGGAATGATGCGGCCATCAAGAGAAAAACCGCCCCGGGATAAGATGTTAGTGTGGCGGCGAAGACAGAGTTAAGAATCACCTGAGCCACACAGCTACAGACCATCTGTAAGATACCCAGACTAGCAAACACGGCTCCTAATAAAACAGAGAACAAGTGCTAATCAACGATCTATCAGGTTCCTCCAATTAAAGCAATACAATGTATTCTTATAAAACAGACAACAAAGGGATAATCAAAGACATACGCGTTAGTTATCCATGAGAAACAATTATTATCGTAAATCGTTCTCATATTGAACAGTAAACAAAATATTTTGAAAGAGGTTAAAAATTTAGTAATTTATTCATTTACATTCAGTGATCAAATAGATTAAATATCAAGTGATGGACGAAAACAGATTTCCCCATATTCAGTCACTGAATGCTCCAAAAATGCTGAATAAAAGATGTTAAGCACAGACAGTTGATTTGTCTCATTATTATTTCTAGGTTTTTGCTATAGGGCCCGTAAGTCCAGTCATATGATCTATGGCATTTCACGTAACTCACTCCACCTCTGGTGATATCATACAGTCTTTCCAGTTTTACACTGAAAAAAATATTCCTTAACATCTTAAGGAAAAAGTTAACGAATATTACTCTAATAAAGCACTAGCGGAATAATCCATAAATTTCAAGGAATATAGGACATGGAATTTGTCTCTTAGTCAAGGACTATTCCCGTACTGTAACCACGTGATTGCCTACTCCCAGAATCCCCGGCTCGAGACCAAACACTGCTCAGGAGTGACGTCAGTATCCAAGATGGCGCCTAGCGGTGCATAGCCTAGTCTCGCGTGACCAGACCCTCCTCGCGTTACTTTCGACAAGCCAACGGCCAGAGGGTCTGGTTTCACTACAGGTTATATTTTGCAAAAAATATATGGCCCGATTGTCGAACAGTTGCTTTTCTGAAGGTTCATTTTTAAAAATATTTCAAAATTTAAATCGAACCCAAAACCTATCAAGTTATTTACAAATAAACTAATTTGGGTTTTATTTGTTGAAATTGGAAAGTAATCAATCTAATATTTAAAAAAAAAAATATTTACTATAAATATTTAATATAAAAATATGGAACACCTTAAACTATAGCCATCTGTGCCCTGTTGCTCACAGCCATGCAAGATTTGCAATAATTAGCCAGACGGTTTGAGCAACCGGCTGCTGTTTTTTTTTCACACCAATTTTTATTAAATTCTTATTAACAAACAAGCAAAAATTACATTTAACATCAGTTACCATTATCTGATCTCTTTTAATGCAATCATTTATTTTAAGCTGATAGGGGCCTTTTGTTTCCATGGGATATGTGGTTGGACAAAAAAGTCAGACAGCTAGTCAGCTTATCACGATAAGCAACTGTGAAAATAGTCCGGCTATCTTCAGTGCTTCGAGTGTCATCTCACTTGTTCTTGGATTTTCAACATGGCGCGTTTATATCTGAGTGTCGCAGTCTAGTGCGCTAGCTAGCTCAGGGGCGACAGCTCAGTTGAGTATGGGACTATTCCCAATATATTTATGGATTATCCTTCAGAGGTTTCGAAAAATTACACAAAAGTTAAGGAAATATCCATATAAAAGGCGTTATGGAATTGTTTCTATAACTTTGTTAAATAATTTATTTTACAGTGTAGCATGAACGGAAAGTTAAAAGTATGCAAATTCCTACTTCCAAGCCGACACACAGCAGCAACATATAATACGACTCTACACGATCGGTATTCAAAACATTTCGACAGAGTTTGAACGCGGTCACCGAAAGTCAAGTAGAAGAGAGCGAGATTTACATGCCCTATAATAATGAATATTTCTCTTATGATACATTGGATAAAGTCTCAAATGAAGACATCCCGTCATAAATTTGTCAATTATTTATGAGTTAAACATTACGTTTGTCCGGCTTTCTGAAACGCAGAAACATAGCAATCACATCAACAATCCAGATTCAAGAAATGTCAAAATAAACAGTTCAGTGGGAGTCTTGTAACGTAAAAAAAGACATTTCAGGCGGTCCTTTTGTCGTCAAACATGCACGTCGAGATTCGGGGCCTGATTTGTAGCGCCACAATTGATATATGTGTGTGACGTCATTTAAAAGCGCCACAATCAAGAATGGTGAAACGACAGCGGAACGCGTTTCAATGATTACATAATCTCCCTTGACAGCATTCCAAGACTTTCATTATGACGCAACGTTATGGAGCAACAAGAAAGGCGTATACAGTTTCACAATCCAAGGCGACGGAACACGTATATTGGTGATGTCATAACTTCAAGTAACGATTACGTTGCAACTTTGGGTTTATCGTTTATGACGTCACAATCACAGCCCACGGAGAGAACAATCCACACATAAAGTGTAACACGTACAGTCGTTGCTAGCTAAGATTTGAGGTAAGTCTCTTTTAGGTTTACTATTTGATTCATTTACTGCTAATATTCTACTCAATAGATACAGTAAATACAGATTAACGACAGAAGAAGTAGTTTGTTCAGGTGTATTTAATGTTAAATTTCCCGTTTCCCTTTTGACAACTTATCTTTCAGCCTTTGCTTCTGAAAGTTGAACCAATGGAAAGCTCAACATCTTTTCCTTCTTCTGATTTAAAAACAAGCTTTGATCAGCTGTAAAAATTAAAGCTATATACTCTTCGTTACATTCAAGCTTTTCAGTTCGTATTTTGAGTCATAAAATTTATCATAGTGTCCAGAATTTCATCTTTCATCGGCTGTAGCCTATTTGGAAATATGGATAGCTGAAGACGTGATTATTATTTTGACATTTGCTGCTTTAATCAGTTTGTCCTTTTTACGGTTTTAAGCGAAACCAATTAGCAAACAGCCCCATCAATGAGTGTTTTAAGTTATCGCCTTAGAAATGCAATAATATGTATTACAAAATCGTAAAGCGACCCCTCCCCTGCCCACACACGCACAGTCTGGCAACATTGTGAACTGTCATATGTCGTATAACCTGTCATTAAATTGCATGAGCAAAAGGGCAGCACAACTCGGCTATGATTAAAGGCAGAATTGTCAAAACGACACAAGATTGGGTATAACCTAACGGTTTTGAAGGTGTAAATGTGTTATATTTTGTGGTCTCTTTGTGGTCCGTTTTACAAAGCCATATCAGCTGACGTGATGTGTTCAGTCCTGGTCGCTATGTTATTTACACGTTGAACGAAATCTAAGTATGCTTTGCTAAACGAACCCCAGATGTTGACTGTCATTGTAATAAAATATACACGTCTTTGATTCATGTTTGACTGCATGAAGACAGGGATTTTCATGATATTCGATCAGAAGCTCACTTCCAGGTAACCTGTGTAATTTGAAGATCTACACTGGATCAATTCAGTCCGTATCCTGACCCGATCCTCTCCTAAGTAATGGTTTTGAATTAATTTTTTTTCAAACTATTCCGGCTTGCGAACCAAGAACATGCAAACACTGTTAGAATCATCAAACATAATTGAATTTCAAAGCATTTGTAGCTGGATATTAACCCGACCAAAATAATTAATTTCAATTTCAATTTTAACTTCTGGTTTTCTGTTTGTTTTCAGAACTTTATTTGACACATTAAGTCATAATTCAAGATTTTTTTTATCACCAAATGTCAGGAAATTGGTTTCAATTTTCAACGCATGTGGAAGCTGAATATCAGCAAATCCATTTAGACATTGGAATGGGACGTGCGGACCAAGAGAGGAGGAAAGAGACAGGAGAAGTGATCAGACCAGGAGAAAATCTGGGTAAATCGATAGATTATATTGCTAAAAGATTTTTTTAAAGTTATAAACTATTTTGCATACAACAATACCTACACATTCACTCAGTCCCCATACCCACAAAACACCGCTTCAGTTCAGTTAATGGATTCGATCTTTGAATGTGTTGTTTTGAATTTTTGTAATTCCGACATTTCATTTTAAGTATTACCAATCAATATGGCTAGCTAAATGCCGTAGGCCAGAACAAAGTTAGAGAAACAATTACATTTTTATATCGATATTTGTGTCAACGCAGTTCACCAAACATTAGCAACAGTTTTCTTCCAGAGAGTGAAATAAAAAAAAAAAGTAACGAAATGCTGCAGAAGTCAGTAGTTGTAAAAGTGTGAGCCAATTTAAGTTCAGTGTGGGACACCTCTTATAATGTACAGGATTTATTTCACAGATGCACAGCATTCCATTGTTCTGACAAAATTCAAAACAAGAACGGAACATCGGGTGAACATTGGCCAGACAGACCAAGTTCGGTGGTACAGCACTTCCACGCGAGTAAGAAGTGCAGCTGAGTTCCTAGGAGAAACCACCGTACAAACGAAGCGTTGCGCCCTTAACAGGCCACAGAGAATCGATCGGCTAGCATCCATGATGTCCATTTTTAATATTGAACCAGGGGAGATAATTCCTTCAGGTACAACACTCGTTGATATTCTCAAAGTTGATAGAGAAGAAGGGAGAAGTTTTAGACGCGGTCGGGATGTTAAACATATGGAGAACCAAACTGGATATGAGAGGAAATTAGCGGCTGAATCCCACTTCGCTCCTACGAGAGCCATTACAAAGGATAAGCGAACCAAGCAAAATAAGAACAAAGGCGTTAAGAACATAAACATAACACATTCCAAGGAATTGGAGCAGGAGATCCCCTCCTCTGTCGATGGAAAGATGATATCCATGGATGCCACACAAACTGCTACTTCGCTAAAGATCAGTGGACAATTGAAAAGACTAAACGTTAAGACTGGCGAGAAAAAAGCCATGTCTATTAACACATCCAAGGGAAATGAAGGGGTCAGTTTCCCACTTAAAGTCTATCAGAATTCAGAATTTAAAGACATGTCCTTAGAAGACATCAAATTTAAAGCAACTGATGATAATAATAATGGAAGTGAAACAGTGACCGTTGGCGGAGCAGATTTGGATTCATCTAATACAACAAGAGAAAGTGACGACGTAATTCAGAAGGATATCCATGAAGCAATTTGTGCCACCACCACCATTCCTGCAGTGCAAAGAGCCAGCCATACCAGCTCTGCAAAGGCTAGCGAATTAATGAACACAGTAGAGAGACCAGAAAAACAGGCCACAGCAGCTGTACAGACATGGGATGAAGACGGACAGGACGAACCGAACACATTGAGAAAGATAACCCATGACTCAAAGGATAAAAGCTCCACATTCAATGACATAACATGTGAAGGGAAGGATGATCCTCAAATTCAAGAATCATCGAAATTAATTGGACAAAAGTTGAAAGGAATATTAAAATATACAAACACACCGAAAACAGAATCAACGAAGCCATTGGAATGTCCGTCCTCAGTTGGAAAAGAGTTAAAACGCATTCTGAAACCTACCCGGATGAACAGATTTGATTTAATGGAAAAACCAGGTTTCATTGACAGATATTTTCTCACCTGGGAAAAACTGGCTATTATTAAGTCCTTAAAAGAACAACAGGTTAAGCGGAAAACCCAACAATCATACTGTGGTGCAGAGGTATGTAACGAGAAAGAGGCTGGCCCAAAAAAGACCGGGAACACACACGAGGACAGTTCGGATTCAGACAACGCCTTAGCAGAAGATCTACCACACGATAAAGGTAAGAAATAGGTAGAAACTATATGAAATGCTTTTTTTTGTTCATTCTCAAATTCTCTTTATTATCCTATAAAGGTATAAAGAATATTAAATGTATTTACACCCCAATATGTTTTTTTAACTCTTGCAGAAAAAGGACAATCAGGTAAACATGATCTTCCACCTTATCGTTTGAAGTCGTGCCACGGACCACAGAAAAGACTGATGACCAAAGCCAATAATTTCGACGACGGTGATTCTGACTCTGATTGTGCCATAGCTGAAGACCTACCTCAAGACCAAGGTAAGTTTAACATAAAGATTGATAATATTAATAAAATAGCTTTCAGTGGTGAACATTCATAGGAAGCCAAGATAATAGTCCAACCATGTCCATAACTATGAGGTCATCTGGCAAAAGTAGAAACGCATCAAACCTCGCTTTTGTATGCTTTTAAATTTGATGTGAGCATTTACGTTTGGTGTCCCCCTTTATCTTGAGCTTCGGTCGATATTCGCAGTCACTGTTTGGAAAAGGTCAACTGAATCTATCTCTTTTTTCGTAAAAGTGGACTTAACAGAAACGATAAATACACTTGCGTTGTTTCAGATGCCAATCGACTACCCGGAAAACTGGAAGACGGAAGGGATGCCATCAGCTTTAGTGACAACGATTCTGAATCCGACTGCGCTAAAGCAGAAGACCTACCGCTTGATTGTGGTAATTTAAACATGTGCTACATATTGTAACCAAATATAATTGTTTTTGTTACCTCAGCCAACTCGATATCCATACCCAGGTAAAACGCAAATGTAAAGGTTTGACCTGGATGAGCTTTCTCCATCGATAAATTAAATATATGGCATTTCGTGTGTAACTAGTAAATACTCTCTTGTCGCTTTTATTGTACATTTCTGTTCGAATAAAAATTTAAAAATTCGGACACCTACTTACATATACAACCCCAAGTACTACAATCCCTGCACAACCGGTCACCAATTTTAAACGGCGTTAACAGTAAAAAATTATGAATGTGATATATGCCGCTGAACACGCGGATAAGCATATTCCTGTTCTGTTTTAGAACATAACGCGTGCTCTAGAAAACAAGTCAAACAGCCGGTCAACAAGAAAGATGCTGCAGACAGCAAAAAAAGCAAACGGCAGGTTGCTTGCAAAGCCACCCTTAACAGAGGAACCGATGATTCGAACTCAACCCGGACTGCGCAAGTTCAACAACATACCTCAGAACAGTCCCCAGACAGTGATGATGAAACGTTTTCGGAAAACGCACAAACTATAAGCTGGAGTGGTTCGGATTCTGACTGTAACCTAATTGAAGACCTACCTTTTGATCATGGTGAGGAGAATATAATCACTGTTTATAGATTATATAGGTATATTAAGTCTAATATAGGTAACTTAGTATCTGTCAGATTGAACGTCATATTGATAACAATAATGATTTGGTCTATGCATCATTTCATCAGTAATACATGTCAAAGACCCGATTTTAAATTATACCATTCCACGGCAAAGAAGTATAGGTATTGAGCATTTTAAATCTATTTCAGATATTTCTAGCCAGACAGAGCAACTGGAAACACCAGTTAAAGCCAAGAAAGACACACGCCCCAATGAAATACACCTTGATGGAAGACATACACACCCCAATGAAAGAAACACACGCCCCAATGAAAAATACACACGCCACAATAAAAGGGACACACAGCTTGACGAAAGACATACACATCCCAATAAAAGAAACACACGCCACAATGAAAGAGACACACACCCCAATATAAGGCACACACAGCTTGATGAAAGACATATACACCCCAATAAAAGAAACACAAGCTCCAATGAAAGAGATACACATCCAAAGGAAAGAGATACACGCCCCAACGAAAGAGATACACGCCAAAAGGAAAGATATACACGCCCCAATGAAAGAGATACACGCCAAAAGGAAAGAGATACACGCCCCAATGAAAGAGATACACGCCCCAATGAAAGAGATACACGCCAAAAGGAAAGAGATACACGCCCCAATGAAAGAGATACACGCCAAAAGGAAAGAGATACACGCCCCAATGAAAGACACAGATGCCTCATTGAAGGAGACAAATGTCACAACGAAAGATCTACACGACCTAATGACAGACACACACGTCACTGTGATAGAGAGATGACTATTCTTGAAAGAATATCTGTGAAGTCCAAGAGGCGTACAAAAGGTAAAAGTTTAATTTCTCTTCTATCTCTGCAGTATTGTCCACCTTTCTTTTACAATGGAAACCTAAATAGTACTTAATCATGTGTAGAAGCTGCAGTAGTTTACGTTGCTAACGAATCCACATAACCATTGAACATTTTCCCATGTAACATGTAACGTCATCCTGCTAATAGTCGTTTGGTTTGAATACGTTACTTTTACCTGAACTTTTGAGATGCAGTACATTACCGTTAGCCAACTAACCTTCTATAGTTTTAACTGAGTGTTTCAAAGTGTCGTAGGGGTAGTTTCTGAATATCCGAAGTAGACAATCCATCGTGATATACATGAAATACCATCGAGTTCGACAGTAACACAAATCAAACCAACCCCAAAAAATTTCCGTATAATTTGTTTTACTCCCTTCGATTTCGCATTTATACGAATCAGTGAGACTGTAATTCGTGTGTTCGATTCTTTGGTTAGTCTTTTTCTGTAACATTTCTATACAAGTAGCGGAGACAAAGGTGACTTTTTATTACGAAAACAATAATTCAAACTTTGTTATACATTCTGCAGACACGGACCTTAGGAGTACAGTAGACACTCCAGGAGAGACAGGTTTATATTCACGGAAGGTGTCTCAAAACTTGGGTCGATTGTTTGGGAGAGATGAATTGTCAGAATATCTGGAGCCTGCCTTTAATCCTTACCATGGTAAGCTCATGTGTTTTGTTTTGTGTGAATTAGTTTGAATCAATCAAGTGCAGAATCCCTGCGGGCAGAGGATACGTAGGTAGTTTAAAGTGTTTATTTTTTCTTTCGTTTTGCACTGTTTTATTGTAATGTTTCTGTATGTAGACCTATATATACCTTACTGTCTGATTTGTCTTGATGGTGGTTTGATCATTAAATAGAAACGCGGAGTCAAGCATGGAGTTATTCCTAGTTCGTATTACATATGTTTGTTTTCTTTATAATACATTGTTTCGGTATTTCAACAGGTGGTCCCAGATATTTACCACAGCGTAGCTTAAAGCTGCATAAACTGAAATAAATAGTTTATATTATCTATAGCATTGTCCGCGATACACATGCAGCCTGCTGTGGGAATACTCGGTTATCGTCCTTTTATCAGTTGCACACATTTGTTTTAAGTTACATGCTTTAAAAGTTGGTGTTATTGAAAAAAATGGTTTTGCAGGAACTGTAAAATTAAACCTTCATTTGTTTGTTTATAGGGCTGACTGTGGTCGATCTCCGATCACAAAATCCTGTTGATGTTTACAGTCAGAGATGTCATCGAAAAAGAAAGAATATTTACAGTACCATGTATCCGTCACACCACAATGAAACAGGACATCGGGCACAGAGAGAGGCTCGACCGGAAGTTAAAAGGATGATTGGATTAAATCTTTCCAGGAGTCACAACACCCCTCATCAGGGAAAATTATCGCGGATTATGAGATCCATTCGTGGAAAAATTAAAAATTTAAAAGAGACATTTTGTGGCTGTTTTACATAAGTTATTATGTTGTATATTTATCAATAAAGTCGCTTATTTATTATGACTTAACTCTTCTGTATCCACTTTATTATTTTCTTAAAGATTTACAAAGGTAGCTTTTTAATCCCAATACTATCAAGTTATCTATTGTTTGAAGAAGTCTAATGTAGGTTGTTCTTTATTCTATCCTCAACTCCTCACTTTGTTTATTTCTAATGACTAACCTTGCTCACGTGACTCCACCACGGATGACATCACTGTTTTGATCGTTGGTGGTACAAACATTTGGAAAGCTCCAACGACCGTTACTGAAAACAAAGGTAGAATTACTTGGCCTATCCTCAACTGATAGCTACACCTTAACGTGTTTTATTTAAGGTAAATTTATTCAAATGAAGAGTAGCCACCCTGGACACCACTGGCAACACAAAACAGTTTAGGCCTACATAAGATAGGACAATCATAAGACACCATACAAAAACATCATAAAACAGTCCGGCTTCCTATTGCCTCTTAGCTACCAGAGCAACAGGACAACACGAAGCTCGCATCAAAGTGAAAACGAGACATACGAGATTGTCCACCAATAAGCAAATTTGCGTTATCTTCCATTCTTTTACCACAATTTATGTTCATCGTCATTTATTAGTTTTACTATGACACAACTGAGATCTGGGAGATTTGAGATAAGTGGAAACAAGCCCTGTGAAAAACTTTTTTTCATAATAAAAGCAAACTCCAATATTCATATATATTATTAAGTCATTCTTTTCAAAAGCTTGTTATTGCTGTTGCCCTGGAGTTCTCAGAGCAAAGGGGCAACACGAAGCCAATCTGTTTGGGTTGTATTTGTACTGGGTCCTGTAATTGTGATGTCTTGTCTTTGTCTGTTGCCAGTGTCGTCCAGGGTGATTTCTTTCACACATTGGTCTGACACGCCGTCATAAGTGAAATAACCATAAGTACAGCATAAAACCTCACTCAAACAAACAAACAAACAAACAAACAAACAAACAAACAAACAAACAAATCAAAAGCTTTTAGCATACTCGATGTGATGCTGAACACTCGTTTATATAAATATCGTGTGAAAGATCGTCTTAGAAAAAGGCATATTATAAGAGCAAAACTCGGCATAAACTAAGGACATTTGTTTATTGCTAAAAACCGAAAACAGCCTTACCCATATACATCATGAGACCATTTTTTGCAAACGCTTGTAGCAGACACGATGCCATGCTGGAGAGAGCTCCAAGTAAAGCCAGTGGTATTTCCGACACACAAACTCTTAACGGCGGGAAAAACACCAGTGTAACAAACTGGTGTCCAATAGTTTGGGCTGCGCCGAAATAACCAATCTCTGTAGCTGTCCAGCAAAACGGGGCTGATAGTTGATATAAACTCTGAACACTTCCCCGACCAGTCACCACGAGGTTAAAAGTGAAAAGTGCTGAAGCGAGGCAGATCAGTTTCCAGCGGCGCCCCCTGGTGGTGGTCTTGGCATACACGACAAACGTGGAAAACAGTTTACTCATATTTAATGCGTCTGTTGTTTTATCCTTATTCAAAGTCTCAGGTAACGTGAAAATGGTTAAAGGTATTGCAACAATTAAAACCAACAGACTTATAAGTAACGGATAAAAGAAACCGTATATATCGATAATAAACCCGGCGATAAGATAGGTAAGTCCGATACAAATACCATTAATAGCCAGCGCCAGTGTGATCCTGTGTGACCGTGATCTCGTCGACCTTGTTCTGTCAGCCAAGTGGGCCAGAGCCGCAGACATAACAGTGGCATAGTAGCCGGATGAGCCTTCAAACACATCAGCAGCCAGTAGCACAACCAGGGGTAGCTTAAACCACACAACAGCCATAAATACAAAAACCTTACCCAGCGTTCCGAACAAAGGAATAAGGAGGCCAAATTTTCTCCCCTTAGTGTCAATAATTGCGGCTAGGAGGCACGTTGAAATCATGGCGCAGAAGTTTTCAGATAAAGTCAATAGTAGCAACCATTTTGCTGAAAGTGCTTGAGCCTTGCTTTCAGATTTTACAGAAGAATTGTTTCTATGAAGACATTGGTCTGCATTTTCGGTGTCAAATGTTTGGTTTCCGCCAGTGACCGATCTATTCTGGTCGTCTGATGTTCGTTTAAACACGTATAACTGTTCTACTGGTACAAGCATCATGGCCGCTACGAAATAGAAGACAAGTATAAACTCCACGGGTAGTGATAGACATTTCCTCTGATCGGATTGTATGGATGCCGGGATACAGTCTGACGATTTAGATGACGTTGATGTCACTTTAGCCTTTGTCGTGATAAGCGGAGAATTTTCACCACAGTCGTCAACTGTGAATTCTATGTCCATCTGTACAAATAAAATAATAATATCAAATTGATGAATGCTAGAATGTATACTGCTATAGACTAGTAAAGCCAAACGAACGTGCAAACGCTCCACTGTTGAGTCAGTTACTAGAAGCTTATATCATAAGAGCAGGCGTTTGGAAGGAGCTTCCTGTTGCCCTGGTGATGGAGACTTAATGGACACTTTTTATGAGTTATAGGGTTATATATAAACGTAAGGGCATGATATTCTGCATTACGTGATTACGATCTTCCCTACAACAGGTAAACACCTTCAAAAATCCCCATCAAGTTACTGAAGTTGCTTTAAAAGAGACGAGGTTTGAATGCCTTCATGCTTCGTATATGCTACGCCCATAATAAGGAGAACTGCAAGGAAAAGATAGACATGCAACCGAACATGAGTCTTACTAGGGGTCATTGTAATGGCATTAGTTTAACACAGATTATATAGTTCAAATCAAGTGAAAATAGACCTACCTTCTTTGTTTTAGTTTTCTAGGATAGACTCACATCTATGCACATTCACTTTGATGAATCTTTTTCTTTTAAGTGATACATTTGTTAATGTCTGCACATGCTTACCTGCTCTGACACAATTAGTAGGTAAATGCTATGTTAAGCACTCAGCATGAACCAAAATATCTTCAACCTGACACAGTTGATGGCCTCGAGCAATTTAAAATATCTTAGTTCTCCTAAAGTGGTGTCTATTGTCGGCTGCTGTCTCGTGAGTTGACAATTAGACTTATACAACATAAACACAATGACTTGATGTGGCAGCTAACAACTGACGATGATTGTTTCGATAACCGGGAAAAGGCATTTGTTAGAAATTGACCATCAACAATGAGTCGTGTGCTTGTACTAGATACTGTTCAGTAAACACAGTCCAAAGTCTATTTATATAGAAAACACTTTACTGAAAACAGACGTTTATAAAACATGAACTCGAATGAGAGTAGTAACATTACGCAACTAATAATTATGATCGTTTAAAATCACCTACGATAACATTTCTTATCGCACAGAATGCCAACTTCTCGAGACAAGGTGTTTCCTGACGTGAAAATCTATTCCACACCTTGTCACACTTGGGCCATATTTGTAGTCAAACAAGGAGAAGTTATCCCTCATAGTTCGAGTGATCGGCAATGTGCAGCAGCCTGTAACCATGTTGCCATATATTACTCTGCAATTGATCCAAACATTGAAATATATTAAAATCCCATTTAAAATAAAGTAAGGAAAAATTACATCATGCCGCTGTAACAGACAGCCAAGAATACGCATAATTAGGGCCAGTCATCGAAAAGAATATTGTCTTTCTCTGCTGTTTACCAAGATATTTCTGCAGAGGCGTTACATTGTTTGAAAAGTGGCT
>JAQQZZ010113201.1:0-30081 GCA_030265115.1 Mopalia vespertina | reverse complement strand
TGGACAATCCGTCGTCATATAAGTGAAATACCCTTGAGTACGACGTTAAACCCCAATCAAACAAACAAACAAACTAACTAATCCGCCCGATTTGAGGACAATCCATCTTCAAGCGAATGAACTTCCATTGAGACGTTAATCCCCATACATACAAACAAACAAACATATGCAGAACCAAAAACCTAGTGGGAGTAAAAAGTTAAGAGCGAATGCACGATGATTTGAGGTAGATGAGGGTACAAGTTTACAAAACAAACACTGCTGACCGATCCGTAGATTGCCCAGACGTTCCTGATTAATGTTTAGATAAGAAGCAGCCTAACTGCGATTAGTGGGTTTTAGACAGTGAAATAAATATTGGGTCACCATCAGATATCATCAAACGCTTTACTTTGAAAATATTTGCTCAGTAGAAAATACAAAAAAAAAACAAACTTGTGGGATTTGTCCTTCACTGTGCCATTCAATCTCAACATATTACTCCCGTCACGGAAGACGTCATTGGAGGGATATAAGATTCTGCCTGTATATCCGTATCACTTAGTTTGTCATAGTTCTAGTAGCTATATTTATTGATGATTATTTGAATGGTACTTCATTTGCATGTGCACTGTGAAAATATGGCTTTGAAAAGTTCGGCTTTCAAGGTTGAAAAATCTAGGTCGCTATAAATACTTTAAAAAATAAATTTGGACATTAAAATATAAAATACTGAGAGGGTATTTAAATTAGTAGTGATATCTTTTTCTTATTGGATTTGTTTTAGATGTGACGATCTGACTGGTTCTGAAGTTTGACTTTTTCGTTCTATCCAAACTCCTTCTGCACATTGGTGGTAAGTAGATTTTGTTCCTATCATACATGAATACACTCCTTTAGTATCATTCAATACTCACAATCTAGATCTTTAAAACAGTTATGCATCGTTGTCAACAAATGATATCACACATTTGATAGATTAACCTCGTGTACATGTATCCTAGATAAACCTTTTCATGAGTGTGAATCCGGAATTATTTGTACTCTCATACTTTTCTGACATTCAGAAAGAGGTGGTTAGCGACCTTAAGGTAATGTTAATGATTTGTTTCCTTAATGTTTTCTTAATTTAGTTTAGTGTTTTACCATTATTTTTCCGTCACTTATACTCTAAATGAATAAATTTAATGCCGAATACATAACCCGAAATAAATAAAGGAAATAATAATTAAATGAACAATTAAATAAATGAATGATAACATGGATTCATTTTAGACCGGATACATAACCCGAAATAAATTAAGAACTTAATAAATAAATAAATAAATTGATGAGTACATAAGGTATTTAGGATAACCATCAAGAAAAAGCGACAAAGATGCCTGTTTAAAGTTTCAGTTTCAGGCAATGATGCGTCGAACATGCTGGCTTAATGTTGGTTAAAACACTACCCAAATAACTATGTGAAATGAATTGCGAATCGAACATGCTTTCAACGTCTAGACGTAGCATTTCCTATTGATCCAAATCTCTAAGGAGACGTTATTTGTGTATAATGAGGTAGTACGGGGAAAAAAAACCCAGACGAAACAAAATGGAATTCGTTTAACTACTTTTTTCCTTCTCTTAAAAGGAAGTACTCACTGTAGATGTTGCTATCCTTCAATTCATGACAAAAATGCAGTTTCATTTCTTGCTTGGTATGAGAACAATGCATTCTAGTTTCGTTTACATATTTTCAATTTGTAATGTGAACTGTTTCTTCGAATTTGTTCTCCGTCTGCCTGCTACCATGTCCGGGGTCTAATACAAAAGTTTAATAGTTTCTTTGGCAAGTATATTCAATATTCCACATGTTGTTGACCCCCTTTCACTATACCGCAAAGGAATCTGATTACTAGCCGATGTTATTGACCTTAGATTAACAAATTAAGTATTCCACTCTCTGTGGAAAGCGTGTAGTGGTTTTAACAGGTTTCTGTCCGGTTTTCCACTGAGCGCCAATGTAGTCGTTCGGTAAGTGATATACACTTGTGTATTACTTAAAGCACTGATGTAATAAATAAACAATCTCTGTATAAGGATTTTGTCTTTGGTTACAAGAAAGTGAAAATTGACCATTTTTGTTTTTGACTTCGTTATACTTTCTTACACAAACCCCTGTTTTCGTCGTTTTGAGTATGCTAGGATATTTTATGGGTTTGACATTTCTAAACCAGTAGCATTGTGTCGTAAGTAGTTGCAGCAATATTTGGATTAATATTTCCTGGGAAAAGTTATATGGCTGTTTCGTTAAAACCAAAATGATGCAATTGAAGAAAACTCCGTACGGATATGCCTTCAAGCGGCAATTGCCTTGGACCCATGGCTGCTACAGCCGAAAATAGAAAGTCATATTCTTTGTATTCAGCCGAGTAGATTTCTTCTACATTCTGACCGTATTCAAAGCCTAGCTATAATGGACAGACAGTCCCAGCTGTATTTCCTTTTTTTCTAACGGTGAATAGATAATCAGTGGTATGGAATGAACTCAATAGACCAACATATCTCAGCGATGGTGGAGTACATCAAATAACTGGTGGTTTTGCAATTTATTTAAAACGAGAATTGCACACATCACACGAATACACGGGAGCAGCGACGGGGGTTTAATCCGCCCAGCGCTCTCTTGAGCTCGAACTCAATATACGAACTTGATTTTTTGTTTTGCGTCGTTGTGTTTGTCTTATATCCTATCGTTGTTGTTGCTGGCAGTTGGATGGGAGTTCACGTTGCCCTGGTGCCTCCAGATCTAAGGGGCGAGAGAAAACCGCTCTGATTTGTGATGTATTTGTATTGCTTCCTGTGAATGTCGTGTTTTATCCTTGTTTGTTGCTAGCGTCGTGGAGCGTGGTTTCCTCCACCCATAGGACTAGCACGCCGTCATAGGAGTGAAGTACGACGTTAAACCCCAATATATCAAACCATCAGCAACGGTGCCCTTCAATTAGCAAGACCAAAACGCTGCCAGTGTTCGTAATTTATGAAAATCTTGCGAAAAGGATCATCACTTTTGCAAAGCAAACAACCGAAATGGAGCTTTGTTGAATGCCAGCATCTTACTTGCAGAAGACGTTTGGTAATAGACACGGGGTGAAATGATTGCACTCTATAAATCATTCATCCGCATCGAAAGCAATCAAACTGTATCCTGTTTGCAACCAGCATCACTCAGTAGCCAGGAATCAATAAGCTGAACAACCGGCTACTATTTTAACATACACCATTATATGTTTGATGCTCACTTCATTGTGGAACTTTTAGGAAGAAGCTCGAGCTGTTCGCACCGGCTGAACATGAATTTGATTGCTTGGCCTTCCGGAAACGACTGCAATCTGTAAATCATCCAACCATATCTAACATAAATAAGCTACAATCCTGCACATGGGACACATCACAAGACTAATTTGAAACGAATACAAAGATAACGTGTCTTTCTATTAACGTAAAATTGATTGATCGGCGTTTAACACCACACAATCAAGAACTGTGATTACCCTCTTCGTCACACTCTATCACCGACATTAAGGCCCTCTGGCTAAGGGCAATTTGTTTGAAGAGTAGCAACGCTGTCTTTACTTAGCACTAGAGGAAAATTAACTTTCCAACATTATGGAAGCGCTTCACATCTTGGTTGTGCTATTGTCAATTATTGTTGGAATACACCACCGTCATATAAGTGACATACCCTTAAGCACGGCGTGAAACACCAACCAATCAATCAACGACATTAAGCTACAATCTTGTGTGTGGAGAACGCACTGAATACAAACTACGGCATTATGTCGCGTTTCTCTTTGCAAATCGACACTAATAACAATGACAATTGTATAAAATTGACAAAACCAACAACAATGTTATCTAGCTGATTTATGTTTACTCCGATATGTTTTTTTCTTATTATTTGCATTATACAAGCGTGACAGCTATTAAACGAAGATGTTGGAAGATATTAGCAGAGAGCAAATCTTCATCAACTGTCACCGGTTAAAGCTCTTGCTTTGGCTTAGACTGTTCAATTATATTTTAAAAAAGGGTGCCAAATCGACAAATGCTTTAGGTCTTTTTTTCTGTCAATATTGAAATGAGATTTTGTAGCAGGTATTTTGTATTGAAACACAGCCTATCATTGGGTCTACTGTCCATTTCAGCTTAAAAAACTGTAACAAAAACGAACCACCTTTATATGGATAATAAAATTGTTTTGTACATTTGCAATTTCTTTATTGTTTTAGAAATGTAGATAAAGACAAATAACATCCAAGTATGGCTCGAACCCGAAGCCTTTTGCTGGCAGGACTAAAACTTTTCGTTTATATGCATGTCAGAAAGTGGAATATAGAAGTGAAAGATACAGTGGAAATATAGAAGTGAAAGATACAGTGGAAATATACATAACGAAATAAGTTTTGAACGACATTTAGTCAATTTACACCTGATGACGATACAGGCATATGTATCGAAACGTTGTGTTCTATCACAAAACAAGAAGTGGTTATCCAGAAATTCTACAATTACATGTATAGATGTATAGTTACTTTAGATCAATGACTGTCTCACTGTAAATAGTTTAGTTTTGTATTTTACCAGTTTTGATAACAAAAATCATTTTCATTGTATTCGACGGTAGATTCTTTGTCATACTCACTGTCAGCTGTATTAACATTCGTAGAGACACGAGTCGTTTTATCTACATTTGCCATCACCTTGTGGAATAAACAGAGCTTTTTGTTCACCAAATGAGTTATTTGAAGAAAAAAATGATGGTGGTGGAAAACAAATGGCATTTAGCTTAGCGGTGCTGCAACCTTTTTGAAGCAAATTTATTTGTCAGAAATTTAACAAATTCACAAAAAGTTGAGCTGGAAATGAAGATATTATTATTTGATTCGGGGTGGAATTTGTCCTGCCCTGGGACCCATTCAGGTGTGGGCACCATGAAGCAAATTTGAACTGCTGTATTAAACAATAAATTGTCACACTTTATCCATTATCCAAACACATGGTATCTACACATATATATTCAAAATATATATATTTATACACCCGTTACCCATAACACAACTCGAGATTAAGGTTTATTAAGAAACTTTCACAAGATGTGGCTCCGATAATCGCGGGGGTGGTTTTTAAGAGGTTTCCTCCCGGTTTTCCACCGTAATAAGGCAAGGAGTAGTGTGAAGTGAACAATTCGTCGTCATATAAGTGAAATACCCTTGAGAACAACGTTAAACCCCAATCAAACAAAAAAACAAACAAACAAATTAAGAAACTTCTCTTTGGGAGTTATCTAGAACATAAGATGATTCATCGATTTTAATTGATCTACATCCCTGTGCCAGTGTGATTGCTTTTAGAAATGTACATTCGTAAAGACAACATAAGATATAAGACTTGATGTTCATGCTATGACCCTATTCCGTATTGACCCAGGTAACATATTAAAGATGTCTTATTTGGCCAAAGTTTTAAAGTTTGACTATCGAAGATGGCCTTGGTTTATTGAATTTGTGTGCGGTTCTCATGAAGATTCAACAAGGCCTGGTGCTCTCGGGGCAAAGTGGCAACATGAATCGGATCCGTGGATGTCTTCCTTGGCACCATTTGATTGTGCTGTCTTGTCTTTGCCAGTCATATCGAAAGTGTTTCCTTCACCAGTTGGGATGTTACACCGACATATGAGTGAAACAACCGACATTGCCGCGTATATATACCCCAATCAATCAAGAACAGTAATTTTTACCGCGATTTGCTTTCAGCCGTTCAGTCCGTCAATGTAGAGGAATTCTATGCATAAGGGGGGGGGGGGGGGGTGATGGGTGGTATTGAATTAGCACTAGAAAAACATATATTTTCTAAAATGGTTAAACGCTTCACATTGTGTCGTAGTGTTCAATATACGATTAAACGGGGCGTTATCAATCAATATAGAGGATCAAGTATACATCTAGGATACAAATAGACGGAAAAAAAATGTATTTGTCTATTCGCTTTATTTGCTAACATATGATCAGTTCAAACAATAAAAGCCAACTTAGCCTATGATTTATACCAGCTCTAGAATATTCATAATATCAAAAGATCGAAGAGTATATTGTGCAATACCTTGCGGATCAAAGAAAACAATGATGCTGTGCTCGCTCGCGTAACGTGTTTGCTATGTGCATTTAAAAGGGCCATATTGACGCCAAATAAACTATTTAAACATTACAGTCTCAATATATTCTTGAGTTTTACTGAGAAAGATTTACATCGATTTCTATCCCTTAGAAACACAAGCCATTCGTTGGGACTGGGTGTGTCGTTACAACAGGCATATTATAAGTATGGATTAGCTTTGAAATATCCAGTGATGCATATATTTCCTTTCATGTCACTTCCCAGGGTGTTAAAGTGATCAATCGTTACACTGGTTGTACCTGATTACAATGTTCGCCTCTGTTCTGCTTTGTATATTTTTAGCTATTGTAAGAGGTTTTACATCATCCAAAATAGAGACTTTTTCATTTATTGTATTGAAAGCTAAAAACGTAGCGTCTGAACTGGCCTATACTTGCACCATTTAAGCATAAATCAGCAATCGAAAGACATATACTTTCGTTGACAGCCTGCCCGTCTGTAATAGAAACTAAATCATTTTTATGCAACAAAAATGTGTAGCGAATCCTTTTTTTTTTTAGAACTCGAGGTATTTACTATGTCTCTGTTTGGTTTTACACCCAGAAGAACTACGTGTATGAACACAAACGAAATCAATGGATATCGATTTGATGGGTTAACATATCAAGTTTAATTTAGTTTTGGGTTCGTCTTCCGGTTGATGTTTGTTTTGTTTTAACTGATGGGTATATACCAAAGTATGTCATGCCCTTCATCAGCTCCGTGTGTTCGCAGTCATTCAAGCTTTTGCTGAATGTTTACATGGAATTTCAAAGCTATTTGGCATATTTCATCTGCGTGGCAAATGATATACGCATGCTGATATTTCATTCCCGGCTGTTTAAATAGCACATTTATTGCGCTTTACATGGCTGAAAAGCCAAACATCATTACTAACATTTAGAGCCTGAAAAAGGTTTGGGTTCGCGACTGGTATTTTAAAAAAATTAGCTCAACTACCATACTGACTTACACTGTGTATATATGTAACCCCACGATATATGCTTTCATGACTCTGTTATAATAGTTGATAACAATATTTGATTTTCTTCTTATAATTCAAAGTGAAATCAATCAATCATTTCAGGCCTTATTTAAAAGTGTTATCTTACCATGGATGTATAATAGAGTACAAAGCTAAATCAATCGAGAAGACGTCTGATCTTACACTACACGCTTCGTGAATCAATCCGGCCGACAAACTTGAAGCAGCTGTTTTGCACCTTCAATCAAATGAAACTAGGAGACGGCTTTATGTGTAGGGCAAATATATCGATTCATCCCAAACTACTTATACGAATTGCTGTACATTATTGATACAGATGTTTTGTCTGACGAGTCGTGTATTTACACTCCTCTTGTGTAATTTTGTTTAACCCAAAATAAAATCTAAACCCCTATGTTTTCCTGTGGTATCACTATTTGAAATACTCTTTGTGTTTAGACAATGTTACACATTTGTCACAACTGTTTACTAACAATATGTATGTCTGTGCCCAATGTCGCCTTGGTGTCGCATGTGTTATTTGATCAAACAAACCAGACGCCTTGGGTTTCGTTGTTTTCGTTTGAATTTAAAGAAAAGAAACGCAGTTTGGATTGAACTTTACGCAAACGCCACGTTATTTGTTTATTCTGAGTTTTTGCTTTATCAACAGTATACTAATGTAAATAACTTCTAAAGGGGAGGCCTCAAGTTAACAGAAAACAATGAACCAATCTTGTAAAGCTATTATCATTAATATCTAACGTTTTCGATAAGTTGCATCGTCAAGAGCAACATCCATTCATATAAGTAACTTATTTACAAACCTCCTGGCTGTCCCAATGTGTCATCAACAAAGTTCGATAGATGCGAATGCTTATCTCGTTCAACAAAGTGCTATATTGGTTTAATTAACGAAGCGTGGAATTTCGTGTAGAACTTAAGATATGAAAACAGATTTGTAAACAGGAACGTATAAGAAATGACTTAAATTTTCCGTATCTGAATACACCGTGTTTAAAGTATTGCTATTCCTTGTGGCATGTAAACTTCGCTGATAATTTCCTCCATCCGCTATAGCTTGGTTTGTCTTCATGACATTTAAATTATCTTAGGTTCGGCATTAATCGAGATAATTAACTATAAATGTATAATCGGATGTTCTTATCATACGCTGGTAGCTTCCACTTATCTATTTATACAAATGTTACGAATTGCGCTCCGTTCATCCTCCCGGGGTAAGGTTGATAGCTCCACAAGCTCTACCAGACCCTACTACGCTTACTGCCTGCGGCGGTCAGAGATAGATCAAAGTGAAACAGAGAACCACTTTTCAAACAGTGTATCACCGTTGAAGGAATATATTATCATAAACACTGGAGAAATACAACCTTATTTTCGTGTTTTTGTCCTGTTGTCTTTTATTGTATGTTAAAGCTTTGATACTAAAGCTCTGCCTTACTTCGTTTGAGAAAAGTTTAGTGTATTCTACTGTTAGGACCATAGTCTGAGGGATATTTGGCACTACGTGCGAACTGTGAGTGTTCTCTCTTTGTTCGACTAGAAATATGGCTCAAGCTTGACAAGGTGAGAAACAGTTTGTAACCATCAAGTACCATCTGGCTTTTCAACACAAACTGCAACGTTGGGTTTAACTTGCTCTATCGCTATTTTACCAGGAAGTGACAAGGCAAAGCTATACTTGTAACCACAGTTAAGAGATAATCCAGCTACTTAAAAATTTGAAAATGTGTAATGTGGGTCAACATAAAGTGGAAAACATTTTCGATTTAAGAAAAAAATAAATTTGTATCCTTAAAAAAGGAATTGCATTGATGTACAACTGAATGACTTCATAGCATAGCCCTGGTGTATTTTTACAGGTGTAATTTGCCTCGCGACTACCGCACAATTTTCGATAATTTACTTAATATCACTACATTCAAAATTGTCATGGTTTATGACAAAGCGCTCTGTACGCAAGTCATGGAGGTCAGACGGCTACTGTTCAATCAAATCGTTCAGAAATACTAACACGTCCTCAGATTCACATCCAGATAGATGAACAGTTAACGTCCAATGATAGTTATTGATAATAGGTCATTCACGTTAAAGTAACAAAGTATTTATGTGATAAAAAAAAATTCCTCCTGGGGCGGTCAAAGATTAGCCTGAGTTGAGTTCTTGACGCGGAGCCAGCTTTCATGAATATGGATCATTACTGACATTAAAGTACTATTACTCTGTCGAATACGTAAACTAATGTCTTATTAATGCATTATTATGTGGGGCTCATGGGGAAAAAAGCTTAAACAATATCCAGTTACGTATTCATGGTTTACTTAAAACATCTCAAATTTGTCAATTTGTTGAATTTTACAACTTTGTCTCTGTCCCGACAATGGCCAAAGAAATAAGTACCAATTTAACAGAATGTTTCGATTACAAAATTATACCTCGTTATTTCAAACGTAAGCTTTATTATGTCAAGCAGTATAATGCACATTACATCTAGCCTTCATTACACAGTCAGTCTTGTTAGCTTCATGTCGCTAATTGGGTTTTACTGGATTCTGTTTTTTTGTTGAATAGGCTCATTATATGTTCTTACTCGACTTTCTTCTTTCGTTGAAAACATTTTTTTTAATCCTTGTTTAGTTAACCATGTGAACTATATATTTACATCTGCCAGTAAATCGTAATCGTTGATATTGAGGCGAAGATTAATGTTTAGCCGCTGTCAGACTGTAATTATACATAGGCTGAGGATTGAGGGGGGACGTTTCCTCTTTCTTGTACGATGGTTAGTTACCAGTCCTCTACTTTGATACTTTTGAGCCCTCTCGTAGCAAGGAAGTGTGTTAATAGCAACTCTGCCTTTACTTTGCATTGAAGGGAGGATATATTTCCAACAAAGCAGCCCGCGAAAGTGGCTTATAGTGGTTAGCGTGCATGTGCCCGTAGTAATCCCTCTTCGATGTAGGGCTATAGTTCACTGGATAGAGTCCGTCTGTCGACTGTCAGGTATATGAGTGAGTCATACGATGTTACTTCGGCAATCACGGTTTTTACGAGTTTTCTTCCCGGTTTTCCGCCGTAATTTGGCAAGGAACCGTGTGAAGTGGGCAATCCGTCGTAAGTGAAATACCTTTGAGTACGACGTTAAATCTCCATCAAACAAACGAACACTCCAACAAAGCAAATTTATTTACATTTTATCTTTGTGCTAGTGTCGGCTAGTGTATTAATGTGATATACTCTTTGAGCTAGGTTTAAAATAGTGCGGTCTGGTAGGTTCTCTCGTCGGCCGCACGGTAGCTCAGTCGGTTTGCACTGGACTGTTGAATCCTCTTAACTACCGGGTTCGAGACCGCATTTCGGCCGGAGGTATAAACAAAGGCAAATGTATCGGTGACTCAAGAAAGCGAAGGTTGCCTCTAAAAATGTTTAATGCCGATTTTCTACCAACTACCGACGAATAAATGTCTTCATTTAAGTCAAATACCCTTGAGTGCAATGCTAAACATAAATAAAACGAACAAATGCGTGTAATAATTAGAGTGAGAAAATCACAATTCTATGGTTGCTTTGCGATGTAGGGCCCGACACGAAAGCAAATGTTTCCGAGTTCGGGAAGCCAGAACGGATCACGTTTCAAAATCCTCCCCCAAGATCGTGTGCGGGATTAGAAAATACGGAAAAATTGCTTGAATCGAAATCAATAGTTAAGTTATTGTATGGTTTTATGACGTCGTCGAGAGTATACATGTATTTACTTCTTCGGCAAACTAGAGTCCTTGATGGCTCTTGAAAAGAAATCCTGCGCGTGTGTAGCATTGTCAATAAACGAAAACCGACTGTTTGTGAATTGAATTCAAGAATTAGCGGTCAGGTAAATACGTTGCAAGCGTTGAGTGACTTTATAGGGGAGCACAAATAACCATATAAAGTTCATCCTTGCATTCTGATAGCATATTGCTGAATTACGTTACTTGTTTATTTACTCTTAACTTTGGCATTTATTATATATTTACGTACCAATTAGCCCGATGAAAGAGTTGGCTCGGAAACCAAACATACCTGTATTTTCCTAAAGAATTTTTTTGATTATTAATGCAAACCACGCGTTCCATAGTATTTACATATTTCACAGTGCGAAGGTTGTTTAAGAGCCCAATCATAACATGCCGACGAAATATAGTTGTGCTTAATGTTTTGTGTGATGAGTGAGTACAGGTAGATATTCGCTAACCAGTCGCGGGTGTTGCCCTGATGCTTTCAAAGCTAAAAGGAACAGGAAGCCGATCTGTTTGTGATTTCTTTGTATTTTGTCCAGTATTTGTCCTCACAAACCAAATACTGGTGGATTGAATTAGGCTCAATGCAAAATATTCAGCGACCTGCGTTCTCTGTCTACATAAACACATATATCTGCCAGAACTAGATTATTAGAATAATTCAAAGAATAAAACACATTTTGGGTCATTTCGACGTAAAAAGACACTAATTTAGTGTATCTGTGTGAGTGCTTCCCCAAGAGAAAGATTCTTTTACCTGAATGAAATTGTGAGGTCGTTCGGCCGCGAGCCTCTGTAGCTTTGGCGATTATAGAGCGCTAGCCAGAGGCCGGAGTTTGAATCCCGGTGGGGGCAAGCGAAATATTCTTTCTCAGATATATAAATGAAAGACATGGATTCTTACCAATGGCCTTTTGTCTCCTGCAATGTGCCATGAAATATATATTTATGTTGTCGACTTTGGAAAAAACTTTATCTTTCCAGCAGAGCAATTGTACATATAACTCCACATCATGCTGGTCTTGAGTTAATTTGTGTAGCTGATTATTGTTGGAAGTAAAAAATTGTCATATGTAAGTGAACACAATGAGTCATTAAATTCAACGATCTAAAGTGGACCAAGTCTCTTGCTTAATCGCAATGCTATCAACATCTTGAATTAGGATTTGCTCAATGTACAATTTGATTGACCAGTCAGATTTGCTCGCACGCCGACACAAATGGGCGGGTCTTGTGATGAGATATTACACGTTGGCAAGCTTCACTCTGATTGGTCCACAGCTGGGACATAAATGTCATCTAATTAGAAATCCGAACTGGGACTGTTACCAACACTAGTCTCTCTATTCATCAATACATTTGCTAAAACCTGTGTGTGGCGAGAAGTGCTTTGGGCTTTACACAAGTCGGTCATGACTCAAATACATGAGACTTTGTTAGCTAGCAGATGTGGCGATCGGAGTGACCCAGTACAGAAACTGATATCCCCGGTGCATATGTAGTGAGCGGTAAGCTTATCTATAATTTTTAATTCTTCATTTAACCAAAAGGTGCATGCTTTATTGATGTATGGAGGGTGACATTTATGTAACAAAAGCCTGGGGTTAACATCTAGCAAGATGAAGCAAAAGTTATGCATTTCATAGTGTTTAGATTATTCCGTTTAACCGAATTCATCTATTATTTATTAATATCAGATTACATTTATGTCAAGGTAAAAACTTCTCGCCATGTCGTACAAGAACCTTTGTCGCATTTTAAGAGTTACTCTGAAAGAATGAAATTAATATGATAATATGTTTGTAAACTATGTGATAAACGATATTTTGTTCTTAACTCAAACCATGCTTGAATTTGTGAATTTTGCCATTGCCTCTGACCTGCGTTAATCACTTTGTTGGCCATCAATTTACAATACACCTGTACAATCCCTACCTGTGTTTGGGTTAAAACTGTTATTTGATTTCCTTGTTAATTTCTTTTATTTAACCTTTGTACATATCATGGTATTGGAGAAATTCACTTCAGCGATTTCTTTATCTGACATTCTGTGCAAAGTAATCCCTTTATATCCCCTCGCGTGCAGCGCATAATATCGATCGATTGGTTTTTAACGCCACACTTAATGGCATTTTACTTATATGACGCCGATGTACTTCCAAAGAATAAACAACAACATAACCATAATGTGAAATGTTTATATATACATTCGGTTCGGTTGGAAAAAAATATTTTTTTCGGTTGGAAAATTAATTTGACTCCAAGACTGCCAGCATAAATATATTTCAATTTATAATGCCCTTAATCAGAGCACAATAAGTCGACGTGATATTTAACTGTTCGTGTTGCATGCATGTACTAACGAAATTGTATTACCAACAACTTTTGCATACCGTTAATGGTTAATTTCAGAAAAAACAATTTCTTATAACCACACATTGTTTCTGTCCCGCGCAGTAAAATGTTTTTGCTTCATCTCTGTCCAAGTCCAACGTAACTGTTATATAAAAAAGAGGCATACCGTTATTTTCATGTGTTTGGGCTTCTAACTTCAAATTCATGAATTTGTCTAGGTTTCATTTGGTTTTTGTCTGGAAATGTCCAACTGGGCGTAATGTACACATTGCGTGCGTAAAACGACCATTTAAATTGTGTATATAACGTGTTAATGAGCAACCTTCTAAGGCAGCGGCTGCTGTTGTTACTATATTGTTATTCTATATTTACACGGTATGTCACTTTATCTTACCTCTCTATTGTGACTATTAAAACAACCCTTTTTGAACTCCTGTTGGACCACGATCTCTTGCCATTTCATTTAATATCTTTATCGATCTTTAATTTGCTACGTTTTACGACTGAGTCTATTTAACTCTATCGTGGACAAGTATACCTCTCTATCCTCCCAATTAATACGTGGTTTTCTACTCTGACAGCTTTTATACTGGACAGGCATATTTCCAGCTCTCTCCATTGCTACGTAGTTTTGATATGTCGGATCGATTTGTCCCGTCTGTCTAATAATAACAGGGCTAGAATAC
Source organism: Mopalia vespertina (assembly GCA_030265115.1). NCBI lineage: Eukaryota > Metazoa > Mollusca > Polyplacophora > Chitonida > Mopaliidae > Mopalia > Mopalia vespertina. Next base: position 16,081 of record JAQQZZ010113201.1, on the reverse strand, counting down.
CTGCCGCGTATGCCGTGTACAATAACACTTGTTGATTTCCGACCCGTGGAAGTCAACGACGCCAGACTGTGGCTTATTTATCTGATTTCGCCACAGGCAATAACCATCATACGGTGCTCGAGTTGGCACTTGTATAGTAGGATGTGATGTCGTCTTTTTATGCAGACGGCATACTCTACCTGGTGGTATAAAAAATCAGCTACGTTTGATATTATATCCTGTCATTGAACTCCTGAAGTTTTTGTTGGAGTTCATGATATGTGGTTGACGGTGGGAAGGCGCTTCATGTTGCCCATGTGCTCTCAAAGCTAAGGGACAACACGGCGCCGATCTGTTTGTCTTGTCGGTGCATTCGTTCCTGTGATTGTCCTGTGTTGTCTTTGTTTGTTGCCAGTGGCGTCCAGGGTGGTTTCCTCCACCCATTGGGGTGGCACGCCGGCGTATGAGTGGTGTATGGCGTTAACCTATATAATCAAACCAACAACTAACTAGCATGTGAGTCGATGGCGGGATAGCCCTGAGACTATACCCGAATGTAGAATAAGGTTATGGAATTATTTTCATAGAAAGGAAACACTAAGAAATGATTCAGCTATTTTCCCCAAAAATATAAATTTGAAGATCAACCTTACACAGCGGCCTTGATTGTAATTCAACATGATATTTTTTCCCACAACGTTTTGAAACTAGTACCAGTATTAACATATGACGCTCGAAAGCAGCTTCTCCATTCTAAATTGTGTTGGCCAAAATGTCAGACAGGAGACTGAATCTCTGGAGTTATCTGGAATGCGTAAATTTTACATAAGCACCCATTTGTTTTTAACGAAAAATAACGAAAATTTGCCAGACGAGTTCTTACAGCTTCCTTTCCTGGAAAATATAGCCCGTATAGCCGTATACTACATACGCCTAAAGTTTGATGGCTGCTGCTGGTTGGAAGAGCTTTTGGTGGAAAGATCTCATTTGTCGTGCAGCACTGTAAATTTACATATATACCAGACACTAAAGATTTTTGTTTTCTATAAAACTATTGTGAGAACCAAAGTCTAAAGTAACATATTTGTGTTAGTTCATGCAGGCGAAAGCATTATTTCTTCAGGAGTATTAACTGTTGTAGTAGAAACAATTTATGTTTTACGTTTGGCTCCACTCAATTTCCTCTAAACAGAATTATAGAATGCTCGCCCCAAGTCTTTTCCTCCTTTTATTATAAAAAAGTCTTTCCTTTTCTGTCAAGGATCAATCTTTCTCAATCAGCAAAAAGCGATTACGCTCCCTTAGTTAAACGTTTTGTTGGAGACGGAAACGAAGCTATCCGAGAATCGAAATCGGATGGTTCAGAGGCAATGTCCAGTACCAGACGAAGCACGCAACACCTGTTGTCCGTAGTAGCTTCTTATCATTACGGTTTCCATTGGGTTTCCACCGCATTTATACAAGACGGAACAACACGAGGGCAACCGGTCGTCATAAACGTGAAATCCGTCGTCATATACGTGAAATACCATTGAGTAGGACAACAAACCAAGTCGAACAAACAAATTAAATGATTACCCTTTTAAACTCGAATATAGCACCATGCAGTATGTTAATTTAATGTATAGATTAAAATTCGCGAACCCCAAAAAATCTATATTATCTAGGTAAGTTCAGAGTATGGATCTGTTAACTGTTGACCTTTTGTCTTCCACAGATGTCCGTCACATAATTGAAATTTATATCATTAGATCTGTCACCAAATGTTGTGTGCTATAAAATGTTCTGGAATTTAATTGGTGATAAAGTATTAAACTTACAGTTTGTATATTAAATTACCAGACATAACTAATAAAATTGCATTGTTTCAATTCGTTCATAAAAAATATATATATATTTGTTTTAGCTCAAACTAGCATGCCTTCGATATCCTAGCCCCGCTATTACCGTTTAACCAGGTTATTTCGCAACATAAAACTCCTGCTACTAAACGATGTATTGTGTAAACATCCTCTTTAATAGTTGTCATTTATAGCAACAACTCCATTGAAGTTGAGGTTATTACAAATGAATGTAATGGAAACTACATTGTTCTTGGGCATGCTAGAGTTGCCCTGGAACACACTTTTAGCGCCATCAGCTATAAACAGAGAATATTGGCATGAAGAGAGTATAGTTATCCAACGCGATGACTTTTAATTGCACCTAATCGCAATCCGAAACGATCGTTTATACTCGGACGGAAGTGGATTGGACGTGTAAATCACTCGCTTTTATCAACGAGATATTTATGTTGTTGTTTTTGTTGTAACTCTATTTCCCGGAAACGTCGCACAATTAACGTCAAATGATTTTAATTTAAGAATTGACAGAAAATAGTAGTGATTCAACCCTTATGCTATAAGTGGGAGATAAACAACAAACAAAATTGGGAGATATTCGCAATCACTCACTGTCGATAAAATTTTTACTCTTTGTTGAGTAGTAAGAGGGTAATACTTCTACACTGACACCGGTATGACTAGTCACAAGCTCCACACACCATTTATGACCAGACAGAACCTTCGCGTGAAAATCAACACAAAAGAGATGATCATTTTTAGGATGACCAAATGGTAAACATTCCAACACAACGCCTCTATTCGCTTCATTCTAGTATAGTGGAACTTTACCAAGACTACTGCTTGCGATTGTAATTAACTACCCTGATATTAAAATAACTTTGTCAATATATTATTACTTTTGTACATTAAAATTTTTACATGTATATCGACTTTTTAAATATAATTAATTTGTTAACATATTGCTAACTTGTTATTTCATTAGAGGCCATACAGATTTGTTTTGGTAAAATATGTGTAATGTTGTACGATGAGTACAAAAATGAATAGTTCATTAACACGGGGTTATCATGGCAATGTAGCCAGTAAATAAATAAACATTTGCAAAGTTTATAACGTTTACTTGTCATCTGCTTTTCAACTACAACAGCCAGCGGTTAGGGGGAGATTCCTGGTGCAAGGGGCAACATGCAGTCGATCTGTTTGTGATGTTTGTGTATTACGTCCTGTATTGTCTTTGTTTGTTGCCACTGGTGTCGATGATGATTTCCGTCACCCTTTGGGCTGGCACGCCGTCATACGAATGAAATAACAGCGTTGAACCCAAATCAGACAAACAAACTTAACTACAAAAGCCATGTGAATGTATTCAGCGCACCATTATAAGTTTAAACAGATGTACTTTATTAAGAATCCAATGGCGGTTTCTTGTTTAGTAGGGTTCTATCTCGTACACAAGGCTGTTTAAGTAATATGTGCCGTGAGTGAAAGTTTAAAGGAACCTCAATTTTTCCTTGTGATCTCAACTAGTCACACCACGACGATTCGTTTAGACGCCTATACTGCTATATATTCGCTTACTCTGTTTTATTCCTCGGAGTCTAGGGTCATGTGTTTTACATATGAATAAAAATACCATCGTATGTTGTAAGTGACAGAGAGGCTGATTTCTTTCACATATATATTCAGGTAACGTCGTGTTGTCCTGGTGCTCTCCGATTTCATTGTCAACAAATGATTTGTCAACGATTTGCTGCCAAGTCTCACACTCAAACTGTGTGCATTTAGTTTTATTGGACTTCATTGGCTTTTTGATTATATATACCTATTCTTTATTGTCAGTGGCGTTCGATGGTGGTTTCTCGCAGAGATTGAGCGGGCACGCTGATATAAGAGTCAAATAACCCACAGCTTTGATTAAAACCTGCTTGCATGCTTCAGGTACACTAATGTCCACTCCTGTGTGTATGGCAATATGTAATTGTGTGACTCTGGTAGTTTTAGATTCTTGTCGATCTTGCCATTTTTGTTGGTATAGAATTTTGTGATTAATTTATGTTTACTGTATTTGCAGATCAGCTGAACATGGCGTACGATTACTCAGGGTACGGCAATGCTACGACCGAGGACTTTGTGATGCGCAATAGATCTTGGGTTGAATTGTTCCAGATTTTTGCGCCCGCATATATTCCGTTGGATCGGGCAGTTACTCCAGTATGGATTTTCATTGGATTTATTGTTAATCCTATATCGGCAAAAATATGGCTGGAGAGAAGAATGCGTCGAAACAATTCTTCTGCTATATACTTGGCAACTTTGTCTATTTGTGATTTCATCTTCCTCTTTCTTCAGATTTTTATAGAGCTAGAGGCATGGGATGTGAGCACTTTCCAAAAAGAAGTGTGGTGCAAAGTGTTCTATTTTATGTATTACTGGCCGCAGTATCTGTCCCCACTTCTGGTTCTTGGATTCACTGTGGAGAGGTACATTGCTGTATGTCACCCCTTTGCTAAAGAAAGATTTTGTACTGTTTCACGAGCTGTCAAAGTAGTGATACTGCTCAATTTCATTTCCCTTTTACTGACGTCAGTTCAGTTAATGGTTTGGGAGTACGAAGTAACTATTAAAAAGTGTGGTTATGCGGAATCATTTAGTGAATTCAATGAATATTGGACATTCTTCACAGAATCTATTGTGTTTGGCATCGTGCCGTTGGCAGTTCTCTTTTTTAATGTCCTTGTACTTCGGGAAATTCAACGCCTAGCTCGTGAAAGTGGTTCAATGCTTCCATACCAACAGAACCAGACCAACACTGCAGCTTCTACCATAACGCTTCTCTGTGTATCGTTTTACCTGATACTCAGTGTGTTGCCGGTCACGATCGTTTTCATTCTTCAACTTACGATAAAGCAAGGCTCAATAACTCTAACGGATGACCAGATTCGAACTGATCCTGTGTGGAACCAATACTTCAACTACATGCTTGCTAGAAAGATCATCGAGGAGCTTTGTCTTTCGCATTACTGTAGTTATTTCTTCATATATGTCTTAACAGGACATCAATTCAGGAATGCCTTCGTCCGTCTGGTCTGTCGAAAGGGTGTTTGCCAGGCGAAACAAGCTGACGATGTCAAGTACAAAGTAGTCCACACGAATGGAGACGGGACAACATGCGTAACAGCCATCTGACAACGACTTTGCCCTGGGTCGGTGGAAATTGCAACTGTTTAAGAAATCTTATGCGGTTGTCGAAGTGTCGTTAAGATGATTCTTGACAAGTACGAATAATGTTCATTCGTAGTTGATTGTACCAAATTATGTACGGTCTAGGGCGGAATTCGGCTCTTGTAACACATTGCCATTTCCTTTGACAACAGAAGTGCTCAGGAGTGATTTAAATAAATTCTGGTGTATTCTGCATCATCACCTTATTTCATTTATTCCTCTCTTTAGAAAAAGAGACAGGACATCCTACGTTAAGTTTAAATTTGTTGATAATGACAGTCGGATCGTAAACAAATAACGCTGAAAGAAAAACAGTACATTATGAATTTGTCAAGGTCGATATCGTGAAGGAGACCAATAGAGTAAAGTAAGAACAGACAAATGGTATGCGTTTATTTAACTGCGGACAAACACTATTAGTGCATATAACAGCAGACAAAAGCTTCGATTTTCATCTTTAACGAACCAAGCTATTTTCTTGTGCTTAAGGAAATTGTGGACAATATGATGTTCCAATTTTTCCCGCCTATGACATTTTTACAACTGTTTAAATGTGATGATCTACCTGTGGCAATTGAAGTTCAAACGGTGTAAAAACGAAATTCGTTCTATAGGTTTTAAACCCGTTCTTGTAAATATATATTTTGAGCAAATTATTAATATAAATTTCTAATTTCTATTTAACTCTGTATCCCCATTGCTTTGACAGAGGACTACTTTGATAAAAACAAAACAATGAAAAGGCTTTATAAACATGATTTACATATGATAACACCATAACATATTTATTGATGGCTACTTGAAAATATGGGCGTTGAGACCTAGACTTTTTTTAACCACTTTTAAAATGTTTATTCTTCAAATAGAAATTGGAAAGTGGTGCAAAACGTCGAGGTAACGCCTGATACATTCACTCATCTGTACTCAAACACCATATATCTTTAATAGACGTGTTCGAGAGTCTTTAGCACTATATTAACGTAAAACCGGCACATATCGCGGAAAAAAATCATCAGTTCGTTGCTTGTAAAACTCGTGGAAACCGATAACAAACACAAATAATCAAACACAAATATCAACAGTTTTGATAGGATGGGTAGGTGGCAATCTTGTACTTGCTCACAGAGAAAATAGTTTGTATTTGAGTGTGTATCCCAGTTGCGGCTTCTCAAAACTTCCTTTCAAATCGAGAGAAGGTCTTACTTCAGTGTACAATGTTTCATATGTTTAACATTTGTTCGCAATCATATATAAAACGCTTGTGTTCGGATATTAATGTCTAAATCCCTTACCTTCTAAGTAGATTGTGCCTTTAGTTCTATGTTTGTTGTATTGGCAATACATCTGTCCCATTGGGAAAGTGTTCCGGCTTACACGTTAAGTATAAAAGTACACTTTGTCGGATTAAATCTCCTTCCCTTTCTGTACGACGTTAAACCCCGATCAAACAAACAAACAAACAAACCTTCCCTTTCTAAAATGTTTGGTATTCTAATTTATCTGTTAAATAGTCTATATCTAAGTCCCATACCTGTGATCTCTTTTTTTTCTCAGCTCCAATGGGAAACTTTGCAGCCATACTTGTTAACCAAACTATGCGGCAGTCTCATACATATTCCCAGGAGTCGGTATACATGAATATTCTGTTTGAAATGAAAAAGTGTAAATAGAAAAAATAAAGAAAATACAAATAAAAAAGCACTCGGTAATTTTCCCGTATACTTCCATTATTGATCAATAATGGCCTCACATTGGTTACACTTTATGCCCTTGTCGTTTTGATCTCTGTAAACTTTTGCAAACCTATGTTGCAGTGATGTTGGTTTGCGTTTCTGACCCCTTCCTACTATGTGTCAATTGACTGAGCTCCGTCTATGCCGACATGTTAATTGAATGAAAGTAATGAAACATGTATTGTATGAACTATGGAACCCCATAAACACAACAATAACATGACAATTTGTATTAATATGTGAACTTTCTAAATTGCATTTGTGAACCGTTGGTCAATCCTGAAGCCGCCGGTTAACTAGATTTCTATCTTGTAGCATGGTGCATCACCCGACATTTACTACTCTGGTCAATAGGGAAACGATAGGAGTTAGTCTATCTGTCTGTGGTGTCCTTGAATTGAGTCTTGTCTTTGTTTGTGGTCAGATGTGTCTGAGCTGGTATCATCCACCCATTGGGCTGGAACACCGTCATTTGAGTAAAATACCTTTAAATACAGTGTCCACGAGTATCATGAAGCCGATCCGTTTGTGATGTCTTTGTATTACATCTGTGATTGTTTTTGTTTGGTGCCACTGGTGTCGAGGATTGTTTCCTTGACACATGGGCTGGCATGCCATCATGTGAGTGAAATGACCTTAAAATGGCGTTAACCCCCAAATCAAACAAACAAATAAGCAGTGTTCAACCCCAACTTATCTAACAAACAACTCGTTCCATCCGAGGGGCTTACCTATTGCACCTCACCTGCCTTCACTATAAATACACAGAGCAAACACAATAAAGTGCACGCCCCTAAATAGTTTCTGTTAAAATAAAAGATGATGTCCTTTCTCAGCATTTGCAAAATCTGAAAGAACAATTGCAGGATATGACAGGTACAGTAACAGGTTTCATAGGGACAGATTTCCAGACCAATGACTGACTTAAAGGAAACAGATTATCGTTGTCTTGTGCCTACTTTAATTGTACCATAATGTTACATATTTGTATTGGCAAGTTTTATGAAGACAATAAATGCAAAATATTAAATGTTATATTTGATCGGATTTTTAAAATATTAAATAAGCTTGTATTTCACTCTTGTGAAAACCCGTTTGAATGTATATAGAGAAAATGGGTTTAAACGAAAATTAAATAATTAATAGTAATTATTTACATTAAAGATCAACTGACTCGCTTAATCCGGGCAATGCCCGTGGAGAAAGTATATAAGCAGAAGGGTTAATGAGCGAATTACGTTTTCTTTATTTATTTATAAAAGTGCCATAACGCAAACTCACATTTGGAAGAGAAAACAAAAAGCGTCGATGTAAGCCAGGAGAGTATAATAGAACCTAGTTATGTACAGGCATGAACATCTACTCAACCTTGATATTGCATAAGGTGCATTCTCACGGTACGGTTATAAGTTAGCACTTTAAGCGATTCCCCTTATTTGCGAAATTTTGATCGCGTGAGAAAAAAACCCTACAAAACAGTCGACCAATCAAAACCCCGTTAATGAGGTGAATCCCCATAAATTCGCAATTTCAACCCGTACCATTAGCATGTACCTATAGTTATAATTTTCCCAACTATTCATTAAGGCGCGTTCTGATGGTATGACATGTGGTTACGACATGTATTTCGCCGATCTGATTAGTGGAATGTCTCTTACTTTTGTCAGAAAGAAGAATCCCGTCCCAAGTCTTGGGGAACGCCGCTGGGTCACTGCTGCAAATGGCAGTGTGCGAATGTGCCTCAAATGTTTCATGGCCGCGGCCGTGGCTTAGTGATGGCGTGTGCGTTTACTAATCCTACTCCAATTTACAGTTCACAGGATCGAATCCGTCTGTCGACCATCAGGTATATGAGGGAGTCATATGATGTGGCTCCGGCAATCGCGAGGGTGGTTTTTACGAGGTTTTCTCCCGGTTTTACACCGAAATGAGACAAGGAACAGTGTGAAGTGAACAATCCGTCGTCATAAAAGTGAAATACCCTTGAGTACGACGTTGAACCCAATCAAACAAACAAACAAACAAATGTTTCGTTTTGGTATTAAATCGGGTTCTCTTTATTTTACGCATGAGTCCTCTGTTCATGATAAATGTGATTTGTGTCACTTTAGTAAGCTCTTCCGTTTCTGTTCAAAGAGGAAATGAGCACGAGATAGGATGTAAACACAAATTGTATATAATATATATTTTTCAAATTATAGTGCTGGTATAACCAGTTTGAAATGTTATGTTTAACTTAAAAAAATGTTATTTAGATCTTACTACTAAATTATTGTTTTAATATATTTAAGCTCCCTGTCTTGCACGTGAATACAAATAAACATATTTATGATTCCTGTGGTTGAATTTGATGAACATCTGTATTAATACATTAGATACTGTAATTGTTTCAATCCATGTACAAATAAATATAGATTAAAGAAAAATATTATACAAGCATCTTTAAAACATTTTGTTTGGTTTATTTTTTTTATCTGTATGTGTAACAATAGAACATTGAGAGAAATTTCTGGCACAGAGCTATTATAAATTTTGCTGCTGAAATCGCTTCGATATACCCAACCCTTCACAACTTCGAGGCTGATTTTCGTTAAAACGGATTCCGGCGCCTGCAGAGATCGCGGGTGGTCAGTTTAATCAGGTTTGTTCATGGATTCCTTAAAAACCACCGGCAATGAAAAGTGCTTATACACCTGAAATACAGTTGAAATGACGCTAAAGACTAATCAAACAGCCCTCTGACTAAAGGCAGTATTACCGAGTGTATCGTCATACTTCTGTCTTTACTTAGTGTTGGGGGAACATTCATTTTCCAACTAATGAAACACTTCAGGTTGTATGAGTGTGTTTGGATTCGTTTTACTGTTGGATTAAATTACCTTCATGTACGTGGAATACCCTAAAGCTTGGCGTTAAACGCCAATCAATCAAACAAATCTTTAAAAAAAATTATAACTGTTCGTGTCACATTGGTGAGGACTGCATTTTGTGGTTGCACAGTGTTTGTTGCCATTAGCGTGGAGTTGTCTTATCTTGTTTGGCTAGCCCGCCGTCAATAAACTTAAAACCACAAACATATTGATCCATACCGATTTCAGTTTTTTTCCAAACCAATATCTTATTACTTTTTATACCATTAGAAAAAATTGGTTAAGAAGAAAAATCATTTGGCTTCAGAATTTAACTGATTTATGATGATCGCTGAAAGTTTTTCTACATACTCGAATATTTTCGCAGTTATAATCATGATTGTTTCATGTTTAGCTATACACGACTTGCCCTTCCTTGTAGCGCACCTACTTTCTGGTCTTGTATGTGGGCGATTTTGCGACTTTAATTGCATGCCTAATTAAACAAGAGAGATCCTATAACTTTGAAGTACAAAGTAAAGTATAGTATTTTGTTACGCCTGTGTTAAAGCAGATAGTCATAAACTGGATTATGTGGAATGGATATTGCACGTTCACAACGTGGTTCCAGTGAACCATCGGAGGGTTTGGTGGGAGATTCCTGTTGCCCTGGTGCTCCCAAATGCTAAGGAGCAACATGAAGCCGATCTATACGATGTCGTTGTATTACGTCCTGTTATTGTCCTGTATTGGACCTGTCTTTGTTGCAAGTGGCGTCGAGGGTGGTTTGCTTCACCCATTGGTCTGGCACGCCGTCATATGAGTGACATAACCGTGAGTACGGCGTTAAACCCCAATCAAACAAACAAACCAGTGAGCCAATGGCAGCTTCCCACTCGTGCTCCATAATGCCGGGATTCAGCGTCAACTGTGCCAACACATACCGTCTGCATTTCTTAATTTGGGGAAAATTTAATAGTTTAAATATCAAAGCATCACGTAAATGTCTGTGTCACATAGGAACTCATGCGTTGTGTATTTGATGCTCTGAGCAATGTGTTGCTTATTCGATCCTCTAAACATTGTTAATGCGACCACAAACGTGAAGAAGAGTATTCAATGTGTTTGTGAATTGCATCAACAGGCACAGATCAACTTTGTATTGTAATTACCTCTGAATCTTGGTGAAGCCCTGGTGATTTAAGTGAAATAACATCAAATTAACAATCGTGTTCATACATGAAAAATAAATGTTCAACGGTCGATAGTATTTTGAATAAATAATAAAGTATTTTTCCGACCACAACACCTGTTGCATGACCGTTAAATCAATTAATTCACGCATGGTTAGGACCAGCTAGCGAATCCTAATCCCACACGTAGCCTGACCAGCAGCGCAGTATTTAAAATAGGTTGTACATCAACTCGCATATAATCCGCGGAAGGTACAAAGAACCTCAGAGGTAAGACAGGTCAGTGATCGTGTAACAACGCCACGGCTACCCAACTTCATCGAACACACCGTTGGTATCCGTGTTCAGAAGAAACTGTGGTGGATTATTAAGATGGGAGTATAATATACTATTTTATTCACCCGCGGTCTGAATGTTATTCCTTTTTATTCGTATCAATGTACGATACAGGTTCATGTCGGACTGTTATCCAGATGAGAGAAGTAACCAATGAGCGCGGAGATCTCAATAGACTTACTGTCCGCTTCCCCACCAAACACCGGCTGAGTCCTGCAAGTGAAAAATCAGTTTCACGAGCATGTTTTGATCCACAGCAAAATTAAGGTTAAATAAAATCAATTATTTCTAATAGATTGTTGCTGTTTCGAATTTAACTGTAGGACATACTTCTCCATCAACATGCATATGCTGTGATCGCAATTCTATTAAACTACATGTCGTTTTACCCTTAACCTCCCTGGAAAAGCTGGCTGGCTGGAAGGTTAGCTGGAAATCAGTCTGTTTTGTTAACACCTAATATCTGAAAAACTGCTCATTCATTACTGAGGGGGTAACCAGAGGGACCGTCACCTCTGTGGCGCCTTTGTTAAACCCATTGCCCCAGATGTACCGTTAACAGGTTTCATTTAACAATCTTTTAAATGTACCTTTTAAAGGTTTAATCAACCCTCTGCATTTACACTCAACATCTTAAAAACTCCTCCAGTTACCTTCATGACAGGGAATAACTTTATCCCATAATTATTACTCTCATACTATACAATATTTCCGCAAATGCGAAACGCCTAACATGACAAGTTATTTCCAGACCCTGTACATGATAGAGGTATGGGAGAACGTGGCCAAATGTCATGGATTCTTACCGAAGCGCAAATAGCACCTGCATATCATAGCTTACGGTGCATTCCAAGTGTCGCTTTATAACAATCACGATTAAAACTATTTTACAGTCAAAAATCAATATTTTCACCAGGAAACTTAACACAATTGTGGTTTTTGGTTGGAAGAAATCGTGTAAAAAAAAGTTATAAGCGGTCGATAAAGATGGCTGACTAGGCCCGGTGCAAAGGTAGCGTTGTATTACAATTGCCCCTTCAGAATTTTACATGTTAAACTATTTATATTAACTTTACTAATATTTCGCAACAGCCTTCTTCCAGACACTTTTGAGAGTGATGGTGATAATAATATTAGCTTGATATTCTGTGAGCATGATAACTTCAGTCGACCAAGTGGACAGTGGATAATGTCATTATTGGGCCCACGACGTCTGGACGTCATCCAATTCTTTATTTGTATTTCAAAACCGTGAACTGGAATCTAAACAGATATAATTGGCAGAGGAAAAATCAGTACTTTTCTTTTCGCTTTCTACGACTATAGCGTGTAATATGCACGTTGTTTTTTTAAAATTATATTTGTTTAGGAAGGGGGTTGAGTATTTTTCATTAAACCCCCCCAGTCCGGATTTTTTTCTTTACAACGCTTTAGTCCATACATTGCCTTACTCGGGACGGTTTTATAGTCTAGATTGATAAATAGAGGATCTGTAATGAGAGTCCACTAGATATCAAATTTATGAAACGTAGTTATTCATTTTCACTTATTATTTCAAAGTGAAAATTACTACCCCAGTTTCATAACTTTGATATCCTGGTCACATATTTGTGATTATATTTATCACATAAATATATGTTTTGTACTGATTGCTAATCAAATTAATATATATTTTCGTTTCACTGGAGATAGATTCAAGAAGCGCGCATTGATACTTACACACCATCAGGGTCCCTGTAAATCGTCCATGCATAAGAGTGACCAGGACTCGCGTATAGCAGAAAACAGTACCGATAAGAAATGTCCTCTTTATTTTACTGGAATATGATAGAAACGTGCACAAAAATTGTTCTCATTCAAGTCAATATCCAACAATTATTCCTGGCAATAAAAACAAATATTATAAAGGCGTTTGAACACTTTACAACAAATCGAACTGAGCCATGACGAGCGCTGCACTCGTTAAGTACAAGAGCACGAAAGTTGTGGAACTGGATCGACAGACAATAAACAGATAGGCAAATAGAGAGGCGTTAAATCTCCTGTGAAGAATCCTATGATTATTCAATTACACAAACACGTCGGTGGATGGGTGCCCTAGGTTTTTTTGTAAATGAGATATGTGATAGCCAAGCTGCCGGTATGTCAGTGTTGTTTTGAACTGTGTAGACGACAGTCGCAAGTTGTAATATGAAACACAACATGTTGTACAAGTTATAGCGTTTCATTGGTTGAATTGTTTCAGTTGGTGTTTTACGCCCTGCTTAACGGTGTTTCAATTCTATGACGGCGGTGTATTCCCACAATAACGGACACAAGCACAACCATAAAATGTTGCACCACTGGTGCAATTGCCCCCTACCACTGGAACAATTATCCCTACCACTAGTACAATTGCCCCAACCTCTGATACAATTGCCCCTACCTCTGATCGAATTGCCCCCAGCACTGATAGAATTGCCCCTACCACTGATAGAATAATTGTCCCTACCACTGATAGAATTGCCCCTACCACTGATAGAATTGCCCCTACCACTGATAGAATTGCCCCTACCACTGATAGAATCTCCCCTACCTCTGATAGAATTGCCCCTACCACTGAGAGAATTGCCCCTACCACTGATAGAATTGCCCCTACCACTGATAGAATTGCCCCTACCTCTGATAGAATTGCCCCTACCACTAATAGAATTGCCCCTACCACTGATAGAATTGCCCCTACCTCTGATAGAATTGCCCCTACCACTGGTACAGTTCCCCCTACCACTGGTGCGATTGCCCCTACCACTGGTACAATTACCCCAACCTCTGATACAATTGCCCCTACCACTGATAGACTTGCCGCTACCACTGATACAATTACCCATACCACTACTACAATGTCCCCCTACCACTGATACAATTGACCCCTACCACTGGAACAATTACCCCTACCACTGGTACAATTACCCCTACCACTGGTACAATTACCCGTACCACTGGTACAATTGACCCCTACCACTGGTACAATTACCCCTACCACTGGTACAATTACCCCTACCACTGATACAATTGACCCCTACCACTGATAGAATTGCCCCTACCACTGTTACAATGTTCCACCGACCACTGGTACAATTGCCGCTACCACTGGTACAATTGTCCCTACCACTACTACAATGCCCCCCTACAACTGGTACAATTGCCCCCTACCACTGATACAATTGCCTCCCTACCACTGATACAAGTACCCCCTACCACTGGTACAGTTCCCCCCTACCACTGATACAATTGCCGCTACCACTGGTACAACTGTCCCTTCCACTACTACAATGTCCCCCTACCACTGGTACAATTGCCCCCTACCTCTGATTCAATTTCCCCAACCATTTGTACAATTGCCCCCAATGACAGGTACAGTTGCCCCAATACAATATACAGTTTTACACTTGCCCCTTACAACGGGGAAAGTTGCGAATATCTTAAACCAACTAGCGTCATTAAATCCAAACCAGGTGAGAATTAATGCTCCATTTTACGCGTATATAAAACTTAATTAATCTTAACGAAGTTGGTCAGACCAGTGTTACAATTGTCAGCGGCCTATCTTACTTCTCTTGCATTAATACAACAGAAACCGAACGCAAACTGTTCAGGACTGGTAAACCATAAACTCGATAAAATTACTATAACTATTAATTCCAATGCACAATCTCAATGAGTGTCTATCTGATAAGTGTACTGGTAACTGCAGAGATCGCGGACTCCTCTCCTCAGCTCCACCAAACACCGGAACTACAAAGACACCGTGTAAATGAAACACCCTTGATAATGACGTTAAACTCAAATCTGGAATTACAATATAGGGGGATATTTAGCTCGGCCTCATCCAGACCCAATCCACATAAAATCAGGTACTCGCTATTGTTCCCATTCCTCCGTTTTCGTAAAGATTCCGGAACACTGCTGAACTTGGTAGTTGACGATGCGCAGGTGCATTACTATGGCGTTATATAGCTCGACCATGAGTTTCCCTCCTTCGCGGTTTTTGTTTAAAGGCCCATAAAAACGTATAAATATTTGACATAAATTATACGGACAGTGAATATATATTTAAAAAACGAGCATTTACTTATCCTCTATTGATATTCAATGTCAGTTAGGCTGGAAAACAAGTATTATTGAACCCAATGACTTGGTAAACAATAAACCAAAATATTAAAATATACTATTTGCTTGATTTTCACAGTTTTTGCAGTCTAAAAATATAATCGAAATATTAATTTATCTGAATTGTGAATAAAACTAGACAAGCATTAGCATCTCTTTGACTGATTTACATGGTTGACGAGGGAGTAAATGAAAAACTGTCCTAGCGGTTTGAGACATCAAAAGAGTCCCGATCGCCTTTGCTTCCTTTAATCGGCCGCCATTTTTTTTTCCGCGAACATAAGGTTTTTCTACTGTAACATTAGATCGTTTATTGATCCAAATGCAATTTTTCATAAATACTTTCTTCGGAATTTAAGATATACATAAGTCGTTTAATTTCTGATAGCAGATGCAAAATGGTAAGATTAAAGAGTGAAATCAAGTAATTTGCGTTCAACACACTGTCTATTTCGCTCGCAAACCGGTATAGCATCTCGCAAGTTCTCGCGCTCCGCGAGAGAGTTCTTGGTTTTATCGGCAAATCATGGTTAAAGCTTGCCGTTACATACCCCCGTATATTGTAATCCCAGCCCAAATCAAGCCATAAAATCAGGAATCGGTATTACATTAGACATACATGTAGATCCTTAAATTCACTCGTTTTGCTATGTTTTCTGTGGGTTTGCTTGTGCTATTGTGCTCTCTGACATAAGGAACACCATTCTAAAATATAATCGATTCTACTTCCTACGTCGAGACATTGACTCTAAGATACACCCGGGCCATCTTGTTTT